>JAGVSQ010007475.1:0-15297 GCA_022683975.1 Rhyacophila evoluta
AATTTAAAATCAATTTCCATCAAGCACCATCAGTCAAAAATATTAATTGTTTATTAAGTTGGTAGTGTTTTATAGATGTATTTTTTTATATGAAATTTAACTTAAAATATTGTTAACTATAAAGTGTAAGAAGAGAATGGTAATAGCATCCCGCGGAAATCTTCAATAGTAAGGACAGAATGAGAGAGTTTGTTAAAGTCGGACCAATTAACCAGCCGTTAAACATAACTGGCCACCCGTCCTGATTGCCAGAAGCGAGCACTTAATCGTTGCAACTGAAATAAAAAATCTCATTTAACTTCAGCATCCTAAGAGCGCGGGTCGATTTCCATTACTTTATAATGTCAGAGCACCGAAAAACATTCGATTACAACTGGGTGTAAGTACGGGGTAAATGAGATAGTTTGCGGGTATATTCTCGTGCGAAATGCGATTTAATACGAAACCAAACGAACTCAAATGAACTTCCCTATGGGATGCTTAAATTAATACACATACTATACATACGGATACACACTTAAGTACTCGTAAGTAAATATACTCCTACATACATGAAATAAGATAGTTTCGCCATTCATTGATCGTTAAAACAGTCCGACGTAAGTATCTGAATGTACGCGTCTGGCAGAATTGGTACAGATCACTTATATGAGTTCTTCAACATTTTAATTAAATAAACATTAAATTAAAAAAGAACCACCGAGCATACATCAGTGTTATTCTTATAACAGCTGTAGTATTTCAAAATTAAATGCTGTCTGTTAAACGAATGCATCACGGCCGGTGAATGCTGGTGCTTCACGGGGGATAATTAAAATACTTAACGAAGACTCCCGAGTTTAATACATAAAGTATAACTATAATCTTAAAATAAAAGATATAACACGCAGACTCTTTTCGATTCCAGAGTGAAGGCGTGACGTATGAACAGAATGGACTACGTGCTACGGAGTCACCAGAACTCTCAGTCTGCCATGTTTGAAGCCTTCAAAGGTTTCCACAATCCAGAAGCCGGTAATTGTCATTAATAAAGTGTTCGTCGAAATTACGGAGAGGTGACATATGCAGATAAGGTCTGAAAACTCTGATAACGATGTGGATGAATGGACATAATGATACGTTACTTTTAAAAATGCACGTGACTGATTTACTTTATATATTAATGCATATTGATATTTAATATTCGGCGCCGGCGCATCATTAAGAGAAGCAGTGCACATTATTATTATTTCGAGTTATGTCAAGTTATACTGCCATCTAAAAAAGAGAAATCTAACAAATTTACACGCGTTTCCCTCGAAATTACCTCAACGTTTGACACAAACGATCGAATTGAATTATATTTACAGATAAAACTGAAAAACAAAATATATAATACATCTAAATATAACTCATCTTTATGTACAACATACGTTGACGACTATCAATTTATGTAAGAGATTAGATAGATATAATATATGAGTAAACTTTAATTCCAATCGTAGTGATTTAATTACTGCCTCTAATACTGTTCTTGAAACTTATAGACGTCGAAGATTAAGAAAATCCAATTAAAATTTATTGATCACGCGTATTGGACGGAGTATAAGCGGGAATACTTCTCTAAGATAAGAAAAGATCCTTTAAACAGGATGACAATATTCAGAAGTGACTCCTTAAAATAAAACTTTAAGCAAAACATTTGATGAGTAAAAAAAAGCTGTGAAATGAGTTAACGCCGGAAAGGAAATTTATTTAAAGACACGTGGTTCAAGTTCTACCCTTATAAAAAGACTTGGCCAGGAAAATGTAATGATAATATTTCTGTAAAAAGAAATACACTGAAGATAATAATGGCCATAATACATTTTTTTTATACAATGTTTGCTCCCAAAGTTAAGAATATGGATCTACACAATAAGAAGATATCCAATCCGAAAGAGAAGCATATATGTATATGGATAGATCTCCGCAATTTGAATATGTCTTGACAGATTATTTTTCACGAGAATTGTTTGCTAGACAATTACTGAACTCAATGGGCATCGAGTCCTGCATTTTTAGATTTTTTAAATCCGGTGTATGGGGAATCGAGCCCGCATTGCTAGGCGCGCACGCTAACCTCTAACGCTACACATAAAAAGAATAGAAAATATAACAATATGTTAAGTTAAAATTCGACAAAGCACGAGTTAATCTGGAATTAGTGTCTGATACTAATTAGACAAGCAATTCAAATACCTAATACAAGGTGTTTAAACATTGTTTATATTAAATACCTGATAATAATTGACAAGCTGCAGACATGTAAGTAAAGAGTTTAATCATGACCGACGTATAATTGAATACATAAAAGAAATAAGTACAATGATCACATAGAAGTAAAAACTCAAATACAAGTTTAAAAATGTTTTTATCAAATATTTAACAAAAAATACTTGAAAGCATATCGAACTCCAGATTAATGTCGATACTTCGAATATTATGTTCTATATTATCTCTAACGAGATTTAACAAAGACAATTTTTCCTAGAGAACAGATAAAACTGATTTTGAAGACGCAAATTTCTATATAGTAATGAGGTGGCGTTGCAAACAATTTCAATTTGAAAACAACTTCACCTGTGTAGAAATGTATTGAATCACGTGTTTCCTATAAAGGCCCATGACCAACGTTCCCTCTAAGCCTTCTAAGAGTCTAAGGCCGAGGTTCGGATGTGCCCGCCACTATTCAACCAAGACAGAATTTTTTTATAAACATTAATTAAAAATGTGAATTATTTTTATTTATTTGCTAGAGTTTTGATTTTTTGAGTGTCTAGGTTTATTAACCTTTTGCGCTCCTCATTAGATTGTATTTTGCGTCCTACCAGCTCCGCAATTTTCTAACTAAATGCATAATGTCGAGTCAGGCTTGACATAGGAGCTACGGGTAAGATATGGAATGTCGAGTCCAGCTCGACATAGGAGGCCAAAAGGTTAAATACGTTCGTATGTTTATAAATTAAAAATAAATTATGGGAAAATGAGAAGTTATGGAAGGAGTTTGTCAATTAAAAATAAGTGGTGCCCGCCACCCTACCGATATTTTAGAATGTGCTCTGGAGTACAAAAAGGTTGGGAGCCCCTGGTATAAGGCGTTCGCATATGCGGCCGCACCTGCTAAAAATTTCCCGCACACATGTCTTAATCCCCCGCGCACCCTTCAAAGAAAGGACTTGTAACCATATTTTTGTTTTGTGTAATAATCTATTTTATTTGATATTTTAAGATGGTTTATACATAACCTGCATATTGGAAAAATGTAATTTATGATTTGGTGGTACATTATGTTCACTAATTAATTTTATCTAAGTATATTTGCACACTCGCCTCTTTTTTCTTGCACACATAAGTTGATGGACCGCACACTTTAGTTGATGCCCCGCACACACAACGAAAAAATTAGAGGGAACGTTGTCCATGACACGCAACTATCGGGTGACAATAATATGAAAATATAACCACATATAATGCTGTTTTACACGGTATTAAAAATACATACCCCTAATTATATTCACTGTCTCTAATATAATCATAAATAAAGGCAGTACAATATTTGAACCAAGCACTACTTTGATTTGCTGTTTGATGTGATTTACGTAATATATGTATTATATAATAAATTAATTTATTATATGTGAAACACAATGAATCGGAAGTGTGTGTATATGATTATCAGCACGAATCAATTGAAATGGAAGAGTAAATAAACCTAAGTTGGAATTAATACTGTCATTAAATCACTGTGACTTTCTCACGTAACCAATTAACGATAACTTTGGCTAGTAGTATGTATTTATATGCACACTGCATATCGATGGGAGCAGTTAATTGGTCACTTTTATGAATGAATAAGATAGATTATACCAACGTGAAACAAATACCAAACTTATAAATAATTATAATATGTACTTACGATATTATAAATCTTGCGAAAAGCAGACAGAAATTCTAAATACACGTTTTGGATGATCGAACGCTTACCTGAAAAGAAAAAAGAAATATTGGTTAAAAAATTATTATGTAGAGTAATGGGTCTGAAAAATTGTGGAAAAATGATTAGTAAATTAACGGATTATGCAAATGTAGCTGTTTACGAATAATTCGACCAAAACATTAATAAATGGTTGGCCAAAGACCAATGACAATTCATCCAATGTAAATGAGTTTAGAATAAAGTTACAGTTTATATGATAAAATCGTGCTGCGTGCATTACATGAAATGTTTCATTATTACGAATTAAATAAAAATTAAATAGTGAAGTCTGATATTTCATATCTTCTTCCATATGCGTTCCCTAAGTGGAGTATATGGACATCACGTGCCACCTCCAAGAATCGCTGTCGCCCGCCAGTATTATTGCGTTCTCCCAGGTCATACATCCCGTAACTCCACCGAATACATTATATCGATAGTATTTAGCCTTACAGGACGCCGACAACCGGATGGCTTCAAGAATAGGGAAGTCAGGTTCAGACTATCTTGAGGCATTCGCAATATGTGGCCGAAGGTCGCAGCTTCACTCTGTCAGCGACAAGTGGTGCATGGTCCGTTCTCTTATCTTTTCATTTCGAACAAATTCATCCCATAGTATCCCCAGAATCAGCTGCAGACACCTGTTGTCAAAGTTTAGCATACGGTTGTTTTGGGCCTCTGTTGGGTGCCACGTGTCGCAATCGAAGAGCAGCAGTGACAGAATGCAGGCATTAAACAGGAGGTATTTGGTTTTTACCTTGTATAGCTTAGAGTCCCGGACATTTTGTGTGGATATGAAGTAGGCTCCAGTAATATAGGTAATAGATTAATTGATAAACAGAACTTTTACGATGAAACTTTTTAATCATTTTTCTTTCACTTGATAGAATTTTGATTTATAATAAATTGAAGCAGTATATTGGATTAAGAGTTACGTGTAAATTCTCGGCAAAAACAACTGACAAAATAGTATAGGATTTAGCACAAAAGAAACTCTTGTTACTAATATAAAAACCTAATATTGTAAATTTATAAAAATGGCAACAGTGTCCAAGTTTTAAATTCGTTTACCCTTATTTACCAACAATATACCACTTGTTGCGTATGTGATTCAAATACAAGTACATACCGCAACGATTTATTGTAATGGATATAGCACACCTTTCCTTACTGATCTATATAAAATATACAATGCATTATATTTAATAGGCGCAATATTAACTGAAAGCATTATATGAAAAAATGGATTTACAACAGTGCACTTGTCGATTGCATAGCGTCACCTGTCGGAGGTTTATGCATGTTTGAAATGACGCAGACAATTCGTCTTCGATTATAATAAAAAATTAAGTTTTAATAAATTGCCCAAATATGAAGTTATGTTTATGTCTGTTTTTAAAATGGAAATTACGCCACTGGCAAAAGTTATTATATTTATTTCGAGAATTTTGCTACACGAATCAAATTGGAAAGGAAATGTACTAAGCTACGATATGTTCCCTCTGCCAACAGCTAAAATAATACTTGGAAGATTTTCTAGATTCTTGAAAATATAGATATAATCTTGATTCCAAACTGTGACAAGAACAAATATATGTATAAAATATTTTTTATAGCAAGTTTGCGCCAAAAGTGGAGCATATGGATTTACACAGTGTGATGATATCCACTCTGAAAGTGGTGTATAAGGATTCCCGCAATGTGAAGACGTCTTCACAGATAATTTCATTCAAATAATTACTCAAGCCAATACCCAGTCCTGCATTTTTGGATTTTTCCGACAGATGGGGGATCGAACCCGCGTTTCCCAGATCGCTAGTCGCGCACGCTACCAACTAAGCTACCGGGGAAACAATTTAGTAGTTACCGATAGAAAACGACATCGCAGAATTTCTATTTCTTTTCATAATTCTCTAAATAATATAACGAACTAAACGGACGGAATTAAAAACGGACTATGCAGCCACTGATAACTGACAAAGTGAAGCTGCGACGCTGGACCTGGCTCAGCCACATATTGCGGATGCTACAAGAAAGTCTGAACCAGACCTGCTTATTTTTTAAGCCGACCGGTCGTCGGCGTCCCGGAAGATCGCTAAATACTATATATAGAATGTATTCAGTGGAGTTACGGGATGCAGGTGTGACCTGGGAGGAGGCAAGAATACTAGCGGGCGACAGAGATTCTTGAAGGCGGCACGTGGTATCTATATGCTCCACTGAAGGAGCGAACATGGAAGAAGAAAAAATAATATGACAAATTTATCAATAAATCAATTAAAAAACACAAATAAGTTTTTAATTCATAGAAATATAATGAATAGATTCGGGGGTGAATTGACTGAAAGTCGTTTCAATAGTTTGCGATACAATTCCCCTAGCAAAAGACCTACGGAGCGTAAACATTTCCATTCAAGAAAGGAGATAATAATACCATACAACCAGATACAGGTGAGATATAAAAAGAAATGTGTTTCACTTTCGTCTTGAAGTTGAATAAACCCTAGTATTTTCAGGGGGAGACGACGTGAAGCGACTTTACACATTTATTTCGGTCTAGCTTTTAGAAGCTGCAAGAACATTCAACTTAGTAAGAGAAAAATTATGTGGAATTTTGGAAACAAACCTAACTTTGTACATTAAAAACTCGAATACAATGTGTACTGTCACGTTTGTGTTTTTACAATATCATTAGTACGTACCAGTATAAAAATATCTATTTTAAAACGAAAAATGGGCGCAACCATCATTTTAATCACAATGTATAAAATTAATAAACGTTATATCAAAATGATGCAAGCTGAAAATAACAATTTAGTGTCTAAATGTAACTTATAAATTTGAATGATAACATGTGAAATTTGCGACCAAGAAAAAGAGAACACCTAATGAATGCTGTTGGTCTTTCTTAAATGACGTAAACTTAATATGATATCGAGTAAATAAAACACCAGTTTAAGCTTTCATGCACTTTAAGGATGTGTGTTAGGGTGCGTCCAGGTTGAGCAATGAATAAGCGAACGAAGGCTTATTTTGTACTGTTTTAAGCCTTCGTTCGTTTGTTTTTGACCCAGCCTGGTCGCGGCCTTATATGTAATATTTTGACTTTGGCGGAAGTTCATTAAATACACGTTTTTGCGTCTCCTGTGAAATTTGTTTTATATGGGCTACGTCGTATTTCCTCTCCATAGTTGATATGTTTGTATTATTGACCTTCGAGAACAGATTCTAGCTGTAGATGATCCTATAGAAAAGATAATGGAAGAAATGCAGCAACTCCTCACAGATACATGTTATAATTCCTCTATTTTCCAACCTAACTGATTCCGGTAAGGAATCTGAACTGCTAAGCTAGTTAATAATACACTCTTATATAAAGAACATTCGGCAAAACAAAGTATGGCGGCATGGTTTGGTAATATATAATAAAAGGTGGCTGCTAAATTTGCCAATCAAACATCTAATTTGATGTATATCGAAGATTTCACATCCAGAAGTAAGATACTTTGTAGATTAGAAAATATCAGCTCGTAACAGATATCTAGATGTAACATTCAGGCAGTGGACATCAAATAAAGCCAGCTTTCTGCCCAGTAGCTTTTTCAATGCGTCATTTAGTTTTTGGGTTGTCTATCGAACCTTACTAAGCAAATTTCAAATCAATAATACACTGTGAACAATGATTTATATCCATATTGAACATTTTTTCAATTTTAATACGTCCTAAGGAGTTGGAGACCGGTTTGGTTAGTAACCAATTCTCGTTCAATCAACTAAGCATGGCTGCAAGCTCTTAACACTAGAAATCGATATGCAACGTCGTGTTGAAGCATTATTAACGTTAATGATGCTAATGAACTTATAGAAAATAAATATTTTCTTCATCATACCAATACTAACACAATTTTTGATTAATTTAAGAATACCAGTATTCATCATAAGCACTCAACAACAACTATATTAATACCTTAAAGAAAATGACCAGTGTACATCCGTAAATTATTATTTAAATAAAATTTCTGACAAATACGATTCGTCTTTATGAAAGAATATCGACAGACAAAGCTGATAGGTTAGTATACAAGTATATATGTTTAACGATCAGGTGTGAACTCGATGATCAAACACTATTCAATGACATAGACGTTTTCAGCGATGGAACCTGAATTTAAATGATGTAACATTGATTTTTTGTGATACATAACGAGAATATTATATTTAATATTGAGTTTTATTGCTTTAACCTCGTGCACTCTTAGATTCCCAACACGATTGTTTCCCAGGCAATTGATTGACAATAATATTATAAATATCCGGTACACATTGGTGTACATACTTGTTATATAAATTGCTATAGAATTTTGGTACACAAATTAAAAAACAGTGACTTTTTGTAAAGGCATAAGGATACAAAGTAAAATAAACTTTAATAAATCGAATGCATCCATTTTCTGTAATTATCACAAGGTGGAATTTGCAGGGATATCTTCGTCTTCCATGTTCGCTCCGTAAGTGGAGCATATGGACACCACGTGCCACCTCTAGGAATCTCTGTAGCCCGCCAATATTCTTGCGGCCTCCGAGGTCATACTTACATCCCGTAACACCGCCGAATACATTCTATAGATAGTATTAAGCGGCCTTCCGGGACGCCGACGACCGATCAGCTTAAAAAATAAGCAGGTCTGGTTCAGACTTTCTTGTGGCATCCGCGATATGTGGCCGAGCCAGGTCCAGCGTCGCAGCTTCATTTCGTCAATAATAAGTGGCTGCATAGTCTATTCTCTTATCTTCGTATTTCGAATAAAGTCATACCACCGTATGCCCAGAATTTTTCCGCAGGCATCTGTTCTCAAAGCTCAGAATACGGATATCACCAAATAATAATGTACTAAAACCTGAATATCGAATGAAATTGAATCGATTTATTATGATTTTCTATTGGTCATTTCAGATATTCGATATAAGACTAAGACGTCTATTGTTTAGAGAATTTAATTCATTTAAGTATTTCTAGACCTCCGCAGCCCCTAAGCAATAGTGGCATATATTGAAAAAGCCTATTCTGCGATATTGGTACTTTTTGGATTGCATGAGTCCTAGCACAATTAAATTGACTAATTTATATATTTAATGAAATAGGATTTATCATCCAGTATGTATTACTTGATTGTGGAAGACTCATGTAAGCCTAATAGTCAGTATATCTAAGAATAAGTGTTTAGAAGATATCTCACAGTTTCCTTATGCAGCTCTTTCCGATAAAACAGAATTTATTGGAAAAGGAAGACGTGTGCTCTTAGGAAACTCCGGTTACTGAGAACGCTTTACATCCGTTGCAATAAAATATAACTGCTTTGAAGATACCATAATGATAAAGCAGACGGCAAAAGATAACTAAACCAAGTATCCCTCATAAACTGTCTTTAGAAATGTACAATCAATTACGAATTTTATTTTTTCTTGATACTATTTTTTTAGACACTGCCAAGTCTTCAAATAACCTCACCAAGTCTCGGTAAGGCCTTGTTTGTAAAATCAATTTGTGTCCTTTCTTCGAGGAATCGATTTTTCCAGGTTGCCTTCGTGTTTAAACGTTGAATTGTGTGTCACTTTAAAACAATAGTCTAAGATAACAATCAAACTTATATAGAATTAATGCGACACATAGAATGACAAATAACTAACTGAATATTTATAACATGGCACATAGACAAATCAATAAAACACATCTAGAGCGTTGCACATTTGTTACATGATTAATTGCACATTTATTCAATATACATATATACCTGCAAAATAGTAAGTAGGGGCTTATTTACGTACGTATTTAAAATATTTCTGGCTATATAATTCGATTTAGAAGGAACAAGCAGTCATAGATCCAGAAGATTTAACCATTATCTTTCATAAAGGGATCCCTTTTCTAAGAAATGACTATCCATGACGTAATTTTTTACTGCGTCTATTGTGTTTTGAACCCGCCCAAATTTACCAATAACAAAGTTTCTCAAACCATTACATAAAAACAAAAATTTCGAATAAATGAAGTAAGATACAATTTATAAATTTTATCTGTACATAATTCGTACGCGATGAAAATAGAAATGTTAAAATACAAATTTTATAAAAACTACTTTTTAAAACTAAGGGTTATCATTTATTTCATTGTGTATATTTTATTCTTAGCGCAACGTACTCTCCCCGTAAGCGTAGTTGGTAACCTGACGCCTTTCAATCCGAGGAATGCGTGTTTGATTCCCCATCTGTTGGATTTTGAAAATCCAAAAATGCAGGACTGAATGCCCATTGGGTTGAGCGATTGTCTGACAAACAATTTTCGTGAAAATAATCTATCAAGACATCTTCACACTGCGGAGATCCATATACTCCACTTTCGGAGTGGACATCTTCACTCTGTGTAGATTCATATACTCAATTTTGGTATCGAACATGGAATAAACATCTTTTTTGCTGCTTCATAAATAAATAATCGATTGAATGTGTAGTTTAAAAATATTTGCAACTGATATCAAATTATCTCTCTGGTAGCAGAGAGGTTAGCGCGCGCGCTTTGAACCGGAGATTACGGTTTCGATTCACACAACTGCAGGTGAAAAATAAATAAATGCTATATCCGTTTCTATTTTAATAAATTTTAATATATATCTTTGTATTCCACAACAGTAATACTTGCACTTATACATATTTACAATCTCTACGCGTTTGATTGTGTGCCTTTCCATAATAAAATTGTATACTAGACAAACATTAGACAATGTTTGTTGAACATATTGAGAAGCTTTACAATGCTCGCACCATCACATATTGTTTGGGAAACTGCCCCGAGCGTCGAATACTCAAAGTTGTCGCCGACACGAAGTAAAAAAAAAAAAGATCACATTTTTGCTTTTACGCGCTCAACATTATGAAATGGCTATTTTTATTTTTATTTTAATGTGGATGATTTTTTTGTGGGGGCCGATGATAATGCGAGTTTTGTCTTGTGGGATTTGTAAGATTTAATATGCACAACTGCTGAGTGATTTTATTTATTACTTGTGTTATCCATTATGCTCGAGACCAATGAAATATGTAAGAGCTAATTTTATAAGCTATATCATTAATCGTTTGATTGCAAAAATAAGCCACGTATATGAGAACTGGCAGATTCAAAGTCAGCATCGAAGAAAGTATAGGATACGTTTTACTGAGTTGTTGGTTATCCTAGAGACCTCCTCGTTTCTCTTCTATCTTCCTCATTAATAATTATCACCAAAAACTCAACGAACGATTTTTTTCGTTAATTTATAAAATGTTTTCCGATATAATCAAATAAAAACGTATCATTTTGTTAGTAAACATCTACGTAGAACGCTTACTCTCAAAAATTTTCGAAATCATTTTCAACGCCATTATTAGCAAATATGTATTTAAGCATTCGTGTGCCAATTACTCGCAACTCAAATATGCTACTCAATAGAGTTAAGAGTAATTACCACACGATTTTCGTAAAAGTTTGAAGTAGGAGGTCTTGGCAGTAAGCGAACGATATGCATTCTGATTTGCAACAAATAATATATGTGTGTTATGGTATATACTGAGAAAGCTACATAATTAAAAGTGCTTCATATTTTTGTGAATCTGGCGTATTGCAACGTATGCGATCGAAACATGAACATTCTATCATTGGCTTTGGAGCTGGATCTCCATACCTCAAGACATCAGAATGGAGTGTTTCACGCTAGGATTTTACCATTAGCATGAAAAATTCTAAGCCCCCGGTGGGCGAGGATAGAGCAGAGCTGGAAATTGGATGTTTTATTCCATACAAAATTTTCAGTTTTTAGAACGCAGGGATAGATAATTAATTACACTCCATATCCGGAGTGGTCATTTTTACATTATTGAAACGCATATGCTCCACTTACGGAGCGAACATCGTAAAAAAAATGGCAGTATAAATAAAATTCATATCTACATAATATAATAATGATTTTATATGATATGCATAAACATATTGAATACAACTTCCTTGGTTGAGTCATACACGGACTTAACTAATTGATTGTGAATAGAGATTTTAAGTTATAATAATTTGCGAAATTATGAATAGCAGATTCGAGTTATTCAACTTGGGTTTGAAAATACACATAAGCAAAACAGCGGTTCTCCAACCATTTCTGTGCATGTATATATATTTTATTAGAAGAGGAATAATAAAAGAAAGAACGCGATGTAACATTTCGATGTCTTAGCAGCTTAACGACCGTTGACTCATATATGAGTCTTGACAGTATATTGGTTGGTGACCGACGACTCATATGTAAGTCTTACGCGAAAAGGGTTATTATCTATGATAAATACCTGAGTTACGATTTAGCTTAATTGTGAATGTTAACGAGAGATGGTAAAACATTATTTCAGATTTTGCACATTTTTTCGCGAATTTCGTCGGCTACCGTGGAAAATTCAGCAAAAAAATGCGGGCGTTAAGCTACAAGACCAGCTAACTCCACTAATGGTCAAAAAACAAATTTTGATGCCGTTTAATTCAGCTTTAATTTTTCTACTGCACCAGAAGGCAAAAAATTCAGAAGAAAATGAGATACTTAAAATCACCGGCGTACGCCAGCTAACTCCATGCAGTAACATACAAATTCAAGTTTTTTGTCGCTCCTGAACATTTTACACAAATGGAGATGGCCCGTTTGCATATAAACACATCGATATGTATAGACTCTGATTAAATTGACATTTCTTAAAAAAGCGTGCATAAGTTTCAGGATCACTGGAAATTTGGAAGTAAATCGATGGCCACAGTATGCTAAGTCGCAATAGATTTCTAATGAGACACTATTCAAATGGAAATTCTTTTTCAATTACAATAAATTTTTAATTTAGAGTCATATTTAGTACTTTCAGTGAATTGTATAGAGTTACAAAACAAACATCCTGCGGCATATACCAGTAATGAGGACATTGAGGACTGAATATATTTAATATATACATACAACATTATTATTATGTATGTATGATTCATGGAAAAGGTGGCAAAATTCTCCAGTATGTACTCTAAACATTAAGTAGATAAAAAAAGTTTTTTTCATGTTATTGTTTTGACACGTTCGCTCAGAAAGCGAAGCATATGGGTCTACACGGTGCGAAGATGTCCACTTCAAAAGTGGTAGTATATGGATCTTCGCAATGTGAAGACATATCCCCTTATACGACGTTTTTGACAAAGATATAAATAAAGAATTGTCAGTTTGTTGAAATTGTGAAAGTATTGTTACATATAATGAATAATCTAGTCGACTTATAAAAAAAAATTCAGCTCCATAATCAAACATCCAAATGACACAAGTCTCTTTGTATACTATACTATACAATTACCAAACAAGAAACATAAAATGAATCTTGAAAGATAATTTGTCATGAAGAATGGTTGTCAGCCAATTATTCAACTCGCTAAGGGGTCTCCACACGCTCATGTAAACTTGCGCAAGTATAAATGAACGACCATAAAAATACGGTGACCGTGTATGTTAAAGAATTTACGATATTATAACACTGTTATTTTATTTTTCCGTTTTACGAACTACACAAGGAGAGTGATGAAGTAAAAAATACTTTGAATTCAGTTCAGTAATTCTAACATTGGTTAGAATTACTAATTACGATTGAATACGTTTACTATCATTTTCATATCGTTTAATATTTTATTACCAGCATTTTTTAATAATGAAATTGCTATTTTAATTTCGTTTTGTAAAAGAAACTATCAATATTCAAAACCCACAGTGCATTTTATTGGTCAAATCAAGCATGGTAATATTAACCACTTGCCGGATGCCATTGTTTGAAAAAAATCACATTTTTTAAATTTATTAATTTTTTTAAAAAAGTGAATAAGAAATATTAACAATAACATTTATTTTATTTCGAAATTGTTTACATTTTCATATTTACGTAAATCTAGGTAGTTGCACTGTCAAAAACCTAAAAATAACGAAAAAGTTATTTCGGGCGCATCCGTTTTTGAACACTTTCAATACCCGGGTTATCCCGGGCGTGTCCGGTAAGTGGTTTTAAGCAATTATAATAATTGTAGCATCCCATATCAATTATCAATGAATGGTTTATTTATTATTTCATTCTATGTCGGTAGATGGCCGGTCTTATAGTTTATATCATAAATACACGTAGGATTACGTAAAATTAGTAATGTTCCGTTTTCAGGAAAAAAATAATGGTCACACACATGTGTAGCCCTCTTTAGTCGTTCATTTAGTCCTGAACCTTTGGTAAGCTTAACAAATATTATCCTGCAGCTGCAGATTCAAAATCGAAGCATGCGCGTTTACCAATCAACCGGCAAAGTGATAACTAGCTGTCATACATAAGTCCGTATCTAATTATCTCAATTTCAACCAATCGTCTGATATATATATATATTTAGCCATCTACCTGCATTAAAATAAGACGTGATTACCGCTGCCAAATTTATGTAAATTATATTTTTTACTCACCAATTATTCATGTTTTTACCAATTCCAGCATGATTTAATATTTATGCTAATTTTAATTAGATCGTGATATTCGAGACAACACAAAAAGTCCGTTCGATAATAAACACGTTTTAATTATCTCGTACTACAGGATTAATTAATTTACATGCAATTATTACGAACCAACATTGCATATAGTCACTAATATATAAGATTATGTTTCTCTAAAAATAAATACCTATATATCAATATCTTTTCATTTAAAAAATAAATATTTAAGTTCACGAATTAAAATGTCACAATTCAATTGAACACAATATCGTTCGATCATCATTCGCATCAGCGGCATTAAGGTACAGACTGTACTTAGTTGGATGATCTATTCAACTATACCACTTGTCATTCGTTGCCAAATGATAGTGATGGCATCTCCTACCTGTACCAGGGTTAGAAGTATCAATGATATCAGAAAATACTTACCATATCGACTAACGTAACCCACACAGAACATATTTTACAGGAGGCACAAGAGTATATTAAATGATTTTGGGTAAAAGTCAAAATATTTAATGGACACAATCTTCAAATGCTCGAAGACTAACACTAGTGTTTTATTTACTCGATATTGATTTAAAAAGTCATTTAAGAAAAACCAATTAAATTAATTAGGTTGAAGCCTTTTTTCCTGGTCGCAAATTTCATAGGCAATCCTATTTATAAGCTAAGTTATTTTATTTTTTATATACCATGTTCGCTCCCAAATTGGAGCATATGGATCTAGACAGTGTG
>JAGVSQ010007476.1:0-15295 GCA_022683975.1 Rhyacophila evoluta
TAACTATACATTATATATTTATTTCAAGTTTTTGTATTTTAATTTAATTTTTTAAATGTGTGGTGTATGGATGTTAATTTGATTTTAGCTCGTGGCGATCAAGTGGTTGAAACCATGTGACTGAATAAGTTATGGTTCAAGTTTTTAAGCTTAATATTTAATATTAATCTATAGATTAAGAAAATTGATAAGTATTTGTAGTATAATATTTGGCTTAGATGTAACGGTGTCTCAATTTGTTTTAAAATACTTTCCAGTTCGATTGATATTTCTCATAAAAATATATTTAATATTTCAAAAGATAAAAATTCTACCCACAGTCAACTGTAAAATCAGTGTTTAACTAAAGCAAACATACTTTTTTACTTACATAGACAATAAGATTATTGAAAAAATTGTATTCCTTAAAGCTTTATATAAAAAAAAAATTCAACGCCATATTGCGCTACTCTTGGAAAATGTTTATTACTCATAGATTAACTCAAGATAGTTATTTTGTCCAGGTTATTTTTCTAATACAATAATGAATATTCTAACGAAAAGTGCTGCAATTTCAGATGCAGTAAAAATAATATATTGTATTTTTTAGATTGATTTTGCAAACAGACAACGCTATGGCAGGAGAATAAGCCGGTTCGAATCATTGATTGGAATATCAACAAATGTCTTTGATGATGGTAAGCGCATCATGGTGTCGGGGATAATACCGGATGGGCGGGCTATCAACCAGCGGCAGATTAAAATTGGAGATTGGGTGAAGAGTATTGATGGCCAAGATGTGACAGCCGACAATATCGAACAAATATTTAGTAACTATGCTGACAAAAAAGTACAAGTGAAACTGGTTTTCCAACGCGTCGCCGGAACGGAGGTCTCAGAAGATATCTTGCAAGCTAATAAAAATCATTATTCAGACCTTGTAAGGCATCTTACGGACGTGACTAATGAGCATGAAGTTGTCTTAACACAGATTTTACGTGACTTACCTGTGTCAATTATTTACTTGACGACTGACGGATTGACAGAAAATGGTCCTGAAAATGAAGGAGTCTTGTATTGTTATCCACGGCCCGAAAACCATAATTTTCTCTGTAAGTCACGTGGTGCATATGTTACATTAAATCACCTAATACCAGATGTAATGAAGCATTCTAAACCTATTACATCAACGGTATTTGTCAAAGATTGTTATGTTAACGTGGCTTATACATCAAAAGGTAACGAGTTAATGTTGTTGGCATTACCCGATAAGAGATGTAATTTATTTGAGCTGTCTCATGTTAATGCTGAACTTGTGCGAATGCTGGAGTTTTGCTATCAGAGTTTGGATGATTGTTTTAAGAAAAACACAAATGCTAGCAAGTTAGATCATTTATTCTCAAGATTGTTTGCTCAAATATTGTCTTGCGGCTACGGGTGGGATACACAAAAAAGCGTGCGCATGGAAAATATTATGTCACTGAGTGAGTCTATCTCTGATCCGCTATTTGAACAATGCCTTCCGATGGCACAGACCATTAATTTACCTTGGGAAGCTCATCTACAAATTGATGACGCCTTGACTGAATTGGAGGCTGCTGATTATAGAGAGTGGGTAAGATTTCCTTTCATTTGTAATTATTTAATATTCATCAAAATAAAAATACTACCCTACCAAGTATTGCCAATAAAATTATAGAGATAAAAATATGAAATGGCATCAACACTTAGCTTTTTTTTTGTTTGCTTTCAGAATGATGACCCTTTCGATTGCCAGCGTCTGTTTATAGTAATTGGCACATGCCTTTACTACTCAGGTCATTTGCTAGCTTCCCACCTGCAAGACTCAGATTTGATGGATGTCCATGCCTTCCTCCGGATGCAGGGTTTCCTCAGTGTCTCGCGTGAAGACAACTTACAGCACCTCGTCGTGTGGAAGGAAGTATTTGTTAGCAGCTGCAATAGAGGACTACAAGTTGAGACCCGTGTCTCAGAATCTTACAAGTGAGACTCTTCTACTTTTTGATCATGTTTGCTCTCTTACTGGACAATATGGACACTGTAATATCTCAAGGATACTAGCATATTATATCTGAGTGGAATAATCTATAGATTACATAGAAATAAAACCTGCATTAGTTGATTGATTATTGATATGGAAATATAGGAACATCCTGACCGATGACAACGTCCGTTCCAACATTCTCCCTTCACTCTGGTTGTGTTGAGAGACTGTATGGTACATTTTATTCTTATTTCTATTAGAACTTCAGTATCTATTAAATACTTAATGCATGTCTTGCAATTTATGGCTGTATGTCCTTTTGTACAGTGCCCCAAATAAAAGACCAATCAGTTGTGAAAAGGGGTTGGGTTTTTTTTGTAATTACATTTAATCATCAGGCTATTTGATTAAGAATAAAATAAACATCATTTACTGACCTACTTTCAGAGTTCCGACGGGCCGTTGGTTTATCGTGATTATTGGTAAAGGAAATTTCCTCTTGGTCACCCTGCTTGAAGCTGGTGGTGCTGCTGTCAAAGTAAATATTTTTTTCTTCATTAGTTCTATACATACTATCTATTTTGTATTGTATTGTTGCATTAGGTTGTTCCATATGAATCGTCCGATTTCAAAGGTAAAAATAAAAATGCAATATTTTATACGTTATAAAATTTATTTAATTGAAATAATCACCTTTACAATCTTTGGTTTTCTGCCAACGATTAAACAGATCGAATATACATTTTTTGAAAATATCATTAGTTTAGGATTCAATGAATTCTTCGAAGCCTTTAATATAGTCAATTTGATTCTGCTATATCTTGCCTCGTAAAAATAATTTACAATAACGGAAAATATGATAGTCAGCTGATGAAAGGTCGAGTGAATATGGAGAATTTAGAAAAAAAAGTTCTTTGATATTTCCTATTGACCCCACATGAAAATATTTTAAGAAATGCGAGTAAAATATTTTTTTCAAATTTAAACAAAAAAATTTGATCATGAATTGAAAAAAACTTCTCAAAACCGCCGTCGAATTTTGACTTGGAAGAAATCAGATGTTTCATAGGGAACAATCTAACACGGGGTTTCCCAAACTATGTTCCGCGGAACACTGGTGTTGACCTGACTAGGTGTTCCGCGACAATTTGGAAAGCTTTTATACACTGTAATAAATTTAAAGATCTTCTTGCTAGTAAGAATTACCCAACCTAAAAAAATAAGCTGAGTGTTCCGGTAAAATTTCCGGGTTTGCGAAGAGTTCCATTGCAGAAAAAGTTTGGGAAACCCTGATATTGTAAATATTACAAATTAGCAGTTCAAAAATACACAAAAAAAACAATGTAAAATATAAATTGAAATTTCACTGCTTATTAACTGAATTGGTTTATATGAAAATAAAAATTAAAAACAGTTTCAGATATTTAATAGACTATTTTTTATAGGGATTCTAGTGGAATTTTAGGAATTTTACAGATATTTACTTTATAAATTAGGTCATATTCTACATTCAAAGATGTTTTAAAGATTTTTATATATGCTGTATTCTAGAGTAGTGAGCATGTATTTCTTGAATTGTAATCTCATTATTTTTGATAATGTGACAAATCTTTTTAAATTTATAGAGTTAATGCTGTTCAACTATAATAAATTGTTAGCTGGTCTCATATGTTAAGTTGATTGACGTGTAGATGAACTTAAGGAATTTTTATCTAAATTTTTATTGATGTTAGGCGGTTGGCGAGATACCACCATCAGCATTCTACGTGGAAGAATGCGAGAGTTGTCTTGACCTTCTCATTGATGTTGGGCTCGATAAATTCCTTCAGCAGTGGTTTCAGTGCAATGCCCGACCCCAAGTTATAACAAGACCTGATCACCTTCTGCCTTCAATGAAAACCAACAGAGACTTTTCTCGTAAGAATATCATAATTATCTAATATCTATTAAAAATTTAATTTATCTACCAAATTTAAATGAAGAGTCCATATTTATTTGTTTCCTGATATTTTATAATTTTTGTTGATCTAGTTTTTGCTTGATAAAGTTATCGTAAATATTATCAAGGTTATAGTCTTCACAACTAAAAGAATTATAGTTATTTTCTCTTAATACGATTGACAGTTTCTGCTGGCTTTTAACACTAGAAAGACGGGAGCAGTAATTTGACTGCAATTTGAATTTGAAAGTTTTGTTATTCTAAAACGTTTCGACCAAACTAGCTGATATTTTGTGACTTTTATTAATCTGATTAGGACTTTTAAAATACGTAAAGAAATCTTTATTAGTTTCATTGTTTATTGTTTAAAGCAATGATACACCTACAAAGACGGCGGCAGTCATTTGAGTGTTATGATCCTCGTTTATAGTTGTAATATGACTGAACTTTTGTACACATTTCAACTTTTTAATTCCATTTGTCAGTCATTGTGTATTGATTTATTCCGTACTCATTATTCAGTATATTGTGAATAAATTAGTGGAAAAATGACTCGAAGGCTTCGAAATTGTGAAATACTTCATTTAGTGCAAAAACCTACTAGAAGATCAATCGGAGTGTAAATTTGAAAGTGGAAAACTTGACAGTGCTGACAATTATGAGTTATCAGCTAGCAGTTCAAGCTCCGATAATGAAGAAAACGACCCGAAGATCAGATACCCCTTTCAATAGTACGCCATGTTCGCGATTGCAGCAATTGTGGTACAAGTCCACACTTGCTGGCTTGCTGGTGTAACACACGGGGAGTAAGCTTTTTTTTTCAAAAAATATGCCCTGTGATAGATTCAAAAATATCATGAAGTATATTCGACTTGATGTAAGATCTGAATGAAGGTCACGACTTCAACAGGATAAATTTGCCTTGATATGCTGCTAAAGATAAGCCCGAGACTGATTTTCTTCAACGCTACCAAGTGTGTTGTGGGTGTGGCTGATCAAATGGCGAAGAAGTACAGTATCAAAGCGGCATTTCGAAGATGGCTTGTACAACTTTTTTTCAATATTTTAGATTTAGCAGGAATCAACTCTTACATTTTATACAAGAAATTGACAAATATCAACATAAAACGGAGGATATTTATTTTGGATTTAGACAGTGAACTAAGTAGAAACACAGGAATTGATGCAGAACTTTCCGATTCTGAACCATTGTCTGTGGAGCCTATGCCTTCGACTTCTCGATATTCACTACCGATTACTCAGGAGAACCGAAAAGACGGAAATGCTATAAAAGCAAATGTATAATGAAATTAATAAAGAATTTGATGATTGTAAAAAACCACTCTGTGGTTCTAGTAATGTAAATAAAACACTCATACGTAAAAATTATAGTTGAACATCACATTATTAGCATTATGCTATGTTCAGTTCATTGTTACAAAATTATTTCAATTTAAAAAATGATTTTCTAACGATACAAGTCAAATTTTGCCGTTTTTCTAGTGTTAAAACATGATTAAATGTTTGAAATTTTGAAAAAAAAAGGTAACATTAATTGCTCCCAAAATTTTTTGTAATTACTGTTACATATAATAGTTAGTTTTGTCTTCTATTAATCTCGCGTGGCTGCGTCAGAACCATCTTTCCAGTTAAGTCAAGTAATTTAAAGATGCTGCCTAAGAATCTTACTTTTAGCTTGTATATTATACGCATTGCAGAGACTATTAAAAAACTTTAAAAATAAGAAAATTGTTAAATCGTGGTGTAAAACTATTCTTAAGGCAATACAATGCTTTATAGTTTTTCATAATTTTCATATTTATATATCAAGGCCGGTTTCGTCGACGTATCTTGTTTGAAAATAAAGAGCTGAATTTTGTTACTTTGGGTAAATCCAATTTAACTGTTTTCTCAGCCACTTCTTTGGTAATTTTTTTTATTCTTTCATTATTTTAAAATGTTATGCAGTCATAGAATGTATTTACCATGTAAATCTAAGGACAGAATGTATAATTAACTATAATAAAGAAATCAAAACCTGTTTCTTTGGGTTTATTAATTTGTCTTAAATTACAGCTTTTACTAAGAAGAATCCATCACCAATATCGAAAAAATCACCTGAAATCCAGTCAATACTGAAAAGACGGCATCATTCTACTGAGCAAATAAACACTTCTCAATTTCCAATGCGAACAAACGATAGTCAAGTGGCTACGCCGACTTCAAGCCAGTCGCAGTCTAACATCAATAGTATTGGACAGTGGCCAAAGGGCCAGTCCAGCACTGGATCTAATTTAGACACAACTTATTCTGAAGATTCTGAAAGTCAAAAAAGTATTAGGTAGGTGCATTTTTTTTTGTTTGTGAACTGAGATAGATGCACAATAATCGAATAATAACGCATCAATCGGGCATACTTGTTTTTCTACTCAGGATAACTCTATACCTCTTATGCGCAGGTTTACCATGATGCAATGAATATTAAGCACCGGAAGCAGATTTATAATCGATTAAATAGTTTCAGCCGGACTCCCACATTTTTACCATATTTGGCTCTGTTCGTCTTTTCATATTTAACGATATTAAAGAGTTTTCCCAACAGGAATCTTCTTCAGTTGGCTTGAAGAAGAAGTAAACTAGGTTGAGAATATCTTCAGACATCCACAGAGTAATTTTCATGATGATAAACAGTTGTATAATCTATTCTTGCCTTTTCTTTCAAAACAGATACCCCTGGTATTTTTGGTTTTGTTTTTGGTATATTTACTGTCATGATTCATGACTACAAAGACGTTCTGACGTGGGATTTCCTAGTATGTGTACCTCCAAGTATGTAAAACTGTCAGCGTTTTTGATATTCTGTCCATCATTGGACATACTGAATTGATTCTCATATTGAGATCTAAAACAGATCTTTTATTGAAATCTTTTAGTGAAGCAGGTGAGGAAAGAGTCCAAGGAAGGCGTGTGGCCAGAGAACGAGAAAGCAATATTAATGCTAATTCATTTTCTTCCGATTCTGATGGAGAGTGGGAAGGCTATGAGGTAAGCATTCATTTTTTATCTTTCTTCTTGTGTATAAGTGTGTAAGTGTAGCCAGCATTTTGATAATGATAAAAAAATAGAAAATTTTCAAAGAGATTTTATATCACTGTTGCCCCTGGAGAGTGCATCGATATTACCAACTCATCATTCATGATAAAAGATGTATTTGAATTTGTCAGTGAGCTTTTTTTCTCTACATGGCCATTCTTAAAGTGAAGTATATAAATCGCCACAATGTGAACACATATATTGATGAATTGGCTGTCAGTCAATTGCTCAACCATTGGGGTTCCAGTCTTTTATTTTATGCAGCTTTGGGATTTGGGAAGGCAACAAGCAGTCGATGCAATAAGTAACATTTGCACACTAATCAATTTGCCATACATTATAAATCGCTTGACATGTAAAGATGAATGAAGTGTATCATGTAAAAGGTCAGTTAATCGATCTCTGTCATATATCCTGATTTTTTTTTACTAAATAAATTATTTAATTGTTGTTTTAGGCCAACAGCCAGATAAGTGGAAGTTATGATATGTCCGATTTAAGCCATTCACTTATGGATAAAATGGGTGTAGTATTACCCACAAAGTAAGTAATCTTCATTAAATTATATTTTGACGGTAAGCTACGACTACATGCTTTTTTATATAAATTAATTCACAAATGCCAACTGAAAATTGCATGGAAGCCTGATTACAGTTTTCCACTTCAGAGTTGCAAGAAAATTTAAATATTAATTTTTGTAGGATATTTTCTCTCCATCTATTTAAGGAAGATACATAGACTTACACAAGATGGTCTCAAACAGGATGAAGATGATTGAAGATTATATTAGACCCAGTAATGCTTATTTTACTATCTTACTCACTTTTCTTTCAATCACTCACACTATTGAATAAAAGGGCATCTAAATACGTTTCATAGAATATTGATCAGGCATGTGCTTATCATATATATAATATTTAAATACACTTACATCTTGTATAACACGGTCATATGGTTCCAAAAAATGCTGTCTATTAGGATATGCGTTCCAAAAAAATATCGAAATTTAACTATATCTTTTGTTTTTTCCAATGAATAATATAAAAATATACATTTACGTATTTATTTAAAATATGTAGATAATATAAATCACTCATCATGACTATCACTTACAATTCTATTCGACTCCTTTTCAAGGTGGGTTGTAAGTTTTTATTATCAGAATGCTCTTAAAAATTTTGGGACATAGCCTTTAAAACCTGCATAATAAGTGATTTTCTGCGTTTAGTCTGTACATCTTTTATGATAAGCACTTTAGTAATTTTCTCTTGAACATCAAACTTTCCACCATAGGATAATGTTCCATAAAATAATGCTCTGATTTATCAGCTAACCCCAAAACTAAATTTATCATTTTTAATCAGAAATATGCCATTAATCATAATGGGCATACCTAACATTTTGACTAGTTCTTCTTCGTTAAAAGCTTTGTCAATATTCTGGTTAACAAATCCTTTTCCACCAATACCACGACAAATGTCTATTGTCTTTTCATATTCATCTTCTATTGGTGGTACAACATTTTCTCGAGTGAGTACTTCTGGCCACAACTTTTCCAAGAAGCTGGAAGTGGATTGTTTTATTTCTTCGACTATGAATGTAGTCAAATATGATGAACAAAATATTTTTGTGACTGCATGATCTCAGACATTGTATTAATTCATTTGCAATTGATTATTTTTTTCTAAAACCGTGTTGCATGAATCGTGTTATACAATATTGTGTTTCAATTCTTCAACCGTGTTATATCAAAACTGTATTATACAAGGTCTAGATGTAAATCTTATTCCATATAAGTGTTCAACTGATGTGTATTTTTTATAGAATATCTGCTGGAGAGGAAAATGTATGCTTTCATTTTGTAAAGTTAGAATGTGAACGAGGTGTTTTATTGGCTCCGACTCTGGACATTCAAAAAGAATCCGACAGTGCGCTATATAGCCACATTCTAACAAATTTTCGAAAGGCCAGTCAAAAAATTCACACCTTGCTACAAAACACCATAAGGTGACTGTTGTTATAATAATAATTTATTTATTTCTTTGGTACAGTGACAAAGGCTTAAATATTATCTTGATGTTTGAGATGCAACCATATTTATTGTAGTCAAATTAGCATGAGAAACAACAAACAAGTTTTTTCACTAAATATTTAAAAATTATATCATATTTATTTCAAAATGACTACTATATAAATACGCAATGGTAACCATATATTTACGGCAAGTCTGTAAAAAAAAAATCATTTCACCATAAATGAATTCCTACATAAAAACTATTTTGGTAATAATTAGATAAAGTTAGTATAATATACTTATACTTATAATGCAAAAATTAATACATATTTTATGTGGACATTTATTCTATAGATTAACATAAAATATTTGAATAAGATAATCAGTTCCATGACAAATGTATATTAACTTTTATTTATGTGATTGACTATACATGGTCTTCCTAGAAAAAATTAAGTTTATGTTTGTGACGAGTTTACTTGAAAGGTTGAATTTGTTCAAAATATTAGTTCGCTGTTTGAGGTTTATCAAGGAGAGCATGGGTTTTTGATGCGAATGACTTATCATGCGATAATTTGTGTTTATGGCTTGTGGAAGTTAAAGATTATTGATGCAAGTTCTCTGTTTCCTTGGTTTTATTTAATTTGACAGTCTTTTTTAAAATAATAATGCTTTAAAGTAAAATGTATAAATGTACTTATAGTATAATTTCATAGTCAGTTTATTGTCATAGTATTTCTCTGTGATCAGTTGTATATATGTCCAATTGTCTTGTGCGTATTTGTCTGGATATAGAGACAATTGACTAGAAATAACTTTTAAGCTATTGAGTACTGCGAGTAAAATTGCTTTTCTTGCTCAAACCAAGTCAATATTGTTCCCTTTAGAAATAAAAAAAATGTCATTACGGTGATCATAATATGTTACCATAATCGGATTTTAGATTTAAAAAGATGCTGTCTCCTTCAAGCTCTGTTAATAAATCACTAGTTGCAATCAAAGAGCATGGAGTCTTGTTTGAAGTACCATCTGATCTGATCAGCCAGCAGGGAAACAGTAAGAAACCTGGAGAAAGTTTCTATTATTGGGTTGTCGGGTGAGTCATTTACACTTTTACTAGAATTTAAGAAAGGCTGTGCGTAAAGTTTGTAATTTCTATAACATTCAAAAAAATTTTCTCTTTACTGAGGGAAGGCTTATTTATGTTCTACTGTTTTTTTATTCTACACCATCCAATCAATGCATCCATTCTGATGATGCTGTTGCATGATAAATTGAATTATAGCAATTAACTAATCCTCGTAACAACCATATACTGAGTATTGGGAACATATGCAGATACTAGGGGCATAGTGATGATATTTTGTTCACAATAAGGAGTAGTGAACTCCATAATGTTAGCTATTTATCATTGGAGGATGACCTGACTTTAAGATTGGCCACTATAGGTATATAAACCCAATAGGTTATTCTAAATAATGCTCGCCTGACCTTGAACTGCTGATGTTTTTTTGAAATCTATCATTTTCACCAAATTTGCGTTTTGCATTCAAATAAGAATGGTGGACGCAAGATTTTAACCTGCAAATGCTGAATATAATTAAAGGTCTCACGGTATTCTTTGTCCACGGTATTTCATTATAATGATAGCACTTTAGCAACAGAGATTAATAATAGTTTATGTTTAATTTCAGCCGCTTATTTGATAATCAGCAAAGTTCAGAGGTGTACGTTTGCTATCACGATTCCGTCCCACAAAACATGGTTGAGATTGCTTTTCGTCTCGCATCTAACGCTTGATGCTCAGTGTTATGTGCTTTATGCTACCATCATTTCTTGTTTACTGTTCAGGTGTTTTGACACACAACCTCCAACATAATAATGGGTACATTAAATGAATATATGCCATGGTCAATGGAAGTGTGTTGTACACATTTTTAAAGTACATCCACAATGGAATATTAACCATGTTAATTAGACTTTTAGAATTTTATTTACATAAATATTCCAACTGCAGTCATTTTCCATTTAGAAACTTACCTCCAAATTAATAAATATAGGCTATTCCATATACTCCACTTTTGGAGTGGATATCTTCACACTGTGTGCATATGGATCTCCATATGCTCCAGTTTGGGAGCGAACACGGTATAAGAAGATAGACGATTAAAATATTCCTACCCTGGATTTTCTACAATGCTATTATTTCATTTTAGAAATAGGTTATTATCAAAGTAGATTTAACTACAACTGATATTATAATCCGTCCATAATAATTTACCAATTTTTAAATACTGATAGTTTTTTACATTTTTGATAATAAAATTATATACAAATACCATATCATAGTTTTCTTTCATATCCCTCCTTTGTTCAATTAAGCGCTCTACAAACTTTTCATAAGTTTCTATGTTCTATCTCACACTTTCAATCGTTCACACTTTTTCTTACCTGTTTATTTCTGTATTGATTGGTTTTTCACAAGAATTTCTGAAGTAGTCATCATACACTGGTAAGGACCATATGCTCTACTGTCAAAAGGATGTATTAATCTTTGCTACACATTTAGCTAACACAATCTCTTGTTAGTGAGTAACTTGTTAAATGGAAAAACAATGCATTTAATATAATATATCCATTAGTACCTACTTTCATAATTTTGTTTTCTATCAATAAACCATTGAATTATTCAATTGTCAAATAATTTTTAAAAATAAAATGTAATGCTAAATCCTTAAATAATAAAAAATATATAAACAATCAAAGTGAACAGTGGTAGAGTAACCAAACTAACAGATATATCGACCGAGCGCATGCTCCTATTGGTCAATGGACATGAATAAACAAGCGCCAACTAAAATGATTTTTTACTGGACATAGTATAAAATTATATACGAAAAAACCATTTTACAGATGAATTTATTGATTTTTTTAGTTGAAATAGTAGAGAAAAATATGCTCTTTCATCTGGCATTGTTAACTCAAAATACCTAAGAAGTGGACATAGAATAGGCTAATCCTCAGCAAGCGACATATTGACCACTAGAGAGTACATATATATATATATAGAAATAGTCAAAAATTGACTTTCAATTTTAAGTCTTATGTTAAAATTAGATAAAAAGTGGAAAAATAAAATTTATTCCCATTTTACAAATCATCTCATCGCAAATAGACATTGGATAGAGAACTGGATTATTTGTTCTATTTAGGTTAAATTGGAAATCTTAAAATTTAATATGGAGATTTTAGACATTTGGTCATGACAAAGAAAATATATTTCGTACTGCCTGTAATACATTAGTCGGCAAAACATGATCATATTTAAGTGAAAGGAAGAGCGAAATAAATTATAAATCGGTTATGCTTCATAATATTATATTTTATGCGGAATTTATAATCTAATAATATGTAGTGTTTGTAATCAATGAATGTTTGATAATAATGGGCAGTTGATTTTAGATAGTTAATCATCCATGTTGAAAGGCAAAGGACAGTTTTCAACGAATGATTTCATCTCTGCACAGTCTGCTGTTTTCAAATATACATCATCAGGACAACTCTGGAACAATTTAAATTCCACATTATCAGGAAATCAATAATCAGGTGACCAAAAGGTAAGAACATGCGTTTTAGCGCCAATGGGTATAGATTCAATTCTCTTTAGGCTGCTAGAAATATTAAAAATATAATGTTGCAAGACTGGATGACTAATTCTCACGGAAAAGAATTTGTCCAGAACATGGTTCACACTGCGTAGATCCATATACTCGCACTTTGGATTCATTCATTCCAATTTCAAAGTGTACATAATAAAATAATTTATGTTTCTTAGGAAAATTATAGGTTCTTGATGTTGACAATCATCAGTTCGTACAATCAGTATATATTGTCGCCAATGCTGCAAGAACACGTAACATGATTTTTTGATTTAGGTCACTTTGTACAGTATAATTTATTTTTTTGCAATCTCAAGTATCAATGGTATTATTTTTTCATTAGTAAATAATTTGTACATGTTTTATAAACATATGTGTTGTGCCACATGTTATGTTGAGGGTTTGTCAAGAGGCAAGGAATTAATAAAAACGAAACAGCCGTCTAAGGTGTCTTATTTTGAAATTAAAAAATATCCAATATGCTGAGCAAATGGCTTACAACCCACACTTTAGAGCAATATATAGTTCAACGTGAAGTAAAAATGATTCTATACTATTTTACCAATGCATTCTTCAATTTACTTTTAAATTTAGTTGTGAAATAAATCGTAAAGTATAGACGTATCTTGCATAATAAGTAATGGTGATAAATAAAGACAAAAGTGTAATATTATATATACATTACCATATATATCGTTACAAAAACGCAATCAAGTTGCTTTAATGCATCACATTGCTTTCTAGTATCTTTCTGTAAACATTTCTTCATCTTTTCTTCCAGTCCCATTCCCTGAGATTTAGGGTATATAGTCTTCGTATATGCTTTTAACCCTGCATAGTCAAAAGTTTTCTGAGGTGTTAGAAGCTTTTTCTTTGATAGATGACATTCACTGAATGCGCACTAGAAATACAGTACAAAAATCATCAATCTAAACTGCATAAGAACATATTATTGCAGTAAAATTGGCTACTGGTTTATTAATTTCATGATTTCGCAGTCAGGTGTATGATTATGTGAAAAAGGCATTTCATTTTAAACATCTATCTTACAAGGTAAATAGTAATTACAACGTATGCGACTTAATACACGCTCTACCAAATGGATGTAAGCTAAAAATGCTGAACTAGTATCTAATTTTAGCTTAATTAAAATAATAAAACGCCACATAAATAATATCAGTTTTTCTTAAATAACTTATTTAATTAATTTTAAGATTCTGTAAATAAAACACCAGTCTTCGTGTACTTCAAGTTGACATTGGCCCAAACTCATTAGATTTTTTTTGTGTCTCATGTAAAACTTGGCTTATGTGAGTTATGTCCTTTTTCCTTTCTACAATTTATATGTTAATGGTTTTTGATACAGGATGAATACCTAATAATGTTGATATGCCGATTAATAATTGTCGTAGTTTTTAAAAATATCCTGGTTACTAAATTTAACACCAAATCTCTAGTAAAATATTCAATTAAATATTAATTTGGAGAATCTTACCAATTCCTTGTCGGTGGGTTTTTCTGGTACTACAAATTTGGCACAGTCACCGTCATAATCTTCTCTATCTATTTGACCCATCAATGGACAGCACTCATCTGCAGACTAAAGATTTAATATTTATTTTTTCTTTTACTTTGAAAAATTTGGCATATTAACTATATTGTAAGTGTCACTCATCCAATAAGACTATTCTTGATTTTAAAAAGTCCAGTTTCATTCTACGACAAAGTTAAAAAACATTATAGACAAAGACATACAGAAATTTATTCATCAGAAGGACTAGTTGTTAATTTATTCTTTCCTCAAGGTTAGTAGAGTTTGAATTTTCAATTTATTGATTGGATTTCATTTGTGATACAGATTCAAAAATAATATTTTCAACACAATACTCACAACTTGTGGAATCTTTGTGCAATTTACAGTTTTGTTATCAGCCCCTGCGACCTAAAAATGATAATTATTTTTCAGAATATTATTCTTTTTTTAATATTGATACAGTTTTGAAGGCAGACATTTTTGGCAAACAATTATTTAAGTACAGTAAAACCTCAATGTAATGGACTTTGGATATAGCGGAGAAAATATCCAAAAAGAAATGAAAGTGCGATCGTCGGAAAACGGTTTGAAGTATTTATTTAATGACCAAGATGCAGGCATAGATTTAGATCGGTTAGAAGTTCCTAATTTCTGTAGAACAAAGCTGGAGAGGAAGAAGTTAAAAAAAAATGTTATACAGTGGTGAGAAGTACATGAAGGTACTGGGTATCACACGATGACAAAAGTAAAAAAGCAAATGATCTTGGAAAATTTTATAAAATTTACGTCATTTTAGACAGTTGATTATAAAAGAAAAGCATACTCCAAAAGTGCCAACAAAACTTGATTTGTTTCTTGAAACCAAGCCACATGTTGTGCGGCTAATTTCTATATACAAACAATGCATTCAGAAAACCGGCTTTTATATGACAGACTTTCGGCTTTAACGGATACCATCTCAACCGAATTAGCCATTATATATATCACACACTAAATATGTTTTATGTTTGCTCACTACCCACATATAATGTAGCCTGAAGATGCCAAAAGGCGAAACCCGGGTCACTAACAG
>JAGVSQ010007477.1:0-15293 GCA_022683975.1 Rhyacophila evoluta
GAGAGTGCACATTCATTATCGTAATTATTAAAGCGGAAGCGAGAAAGTTAGTCCATATAAATAAATAGGTCGTAAGTAGATCTGGTCATTAGAGCTTATGCAATAATTTCAGTAGATATATAAATTATAGTTAGTTATGACATTATTAGACTGTTTTCTATGCTCTTTATAATCAGTGTATCACCACTGTCATTTACCAGGTTTCTCTATAGTTTCTTTTTTCATTATTTTTAGAGTATGTATGTATTGTAATTGTAAAGTCAAACAGTCGTAAGTTGCATATGTCGTAAGTCAATGACTACCTGTGTATTGAACAAAGGTGTATAAATTAATATGAAACCTTTTCATATACGGTCATAGGTCCTAGCGCATCATACTGGCAGTCAATAACAGACTTCATTATTTCAGCATTTCCTTCCTTGTGTACGCACGCCTGCTGAGCATCAACACTGTTGGGCCTAGATATAAAATAATATACACGCAATATGTGTTAAAAAGCGAATAAATCGAATATGGAAGGGAAAAAAGATGAAACCATTTTTTTTTTTAAAATAGCTTTTTTGATAATCAAAATGCATACAATTTAATATGCGTTCTATAAAAAGGATGTAAGCTGCAAATGCCGATCTAATATATAAATTCAACTTGGTAAGTTTGAAAATAGGTGGGTCTGTAAAATTTGCGATCAGAAAAAAGGTCTTCCACACATCTATTTTATTGATTTTTAAGCACACATCAGGTTCGGTCAATAATACACTAGAATTAGTCTGCATGTGCTCTAAGGTTAACGTTTTGACATTGCCCCAAAATCATTGAATATACTTTTTTTACGTCACCTGTAAAGTTTGTTCTGTGTGGGTTACGTCCATTTTCCTTTCAAGATTCGAAATGATAATTCTTTTAATTTCAACACTATGCAGCTTAGAGAAAATATTCCATGCAGCTTGAATATAATGAAAGATGAAACCTAGATCATAATGATCACTATCTATTTGGAAGTTTACAAATATCTAATAAATACTTGGGTTTTGATATTAAAAAAGTTTTCTGTGAAATGTCGTCATTAATAGTTATAAACCATAGATAGAATTATCAGCAAACATTTTTTTTTTTAAAAACAAGTAAAATCTTTTATGAAAGTATAAGGATAAGTATTTTCCACATTAAATGAAACAAAAAAAATCACCTAAGCCATCCCATAAAATGAATTAACATGTAGTGAAACACAAGTAAGTGCATTATAAACACTGGAACGATGGTTAAATTCAACATGGCTGGAAGTTCCGGAGCATCTGGAAATCGGCTGAAAATATTAATTTTTATTATTTGAATTTTCTCTATTTGACAAAAAGCTATTTGAGAGCAAAATAATTATTACTTACTCAATGAAAATTCCTTTGAATACTAAATTTACAGGATTCCCAACAATTGTAGCCATGCTGCCTGAAAAAAATATATATATTTTTTTCATTTCCCTGATTTATATGTCGGACATCTTACCAAACAGCATTATTATTTCTTAACAAGAAACTTGACATTAAAACGCATAAAAACACATTAAAGTGCAATATTTAAATGAATAATAAATTAGTTATAAGATTAGATAGAAGTCAGGACTAGTTTTAAGATTTTATTTCATTGTATTTATGTTAGTGTTTTTGATTATACAAACCTATACATGATGAATATACAACAGTTAGGAAATAGCAAATAGTAGTTTTACTGGCGGCTCTGAAATAGATTTAAAAAACATCAATTCAAAAAAAATCAATTATATCATTTTATTTAATTTAAAGAAATATCACTATAATGGTACTGCAGCTCATATAGATTTCATTTCTACAAATATTTTCATCCAAGCAGCTTAGTGCCCTCCCTTTCCAATTCTTTATATTTGCTATTTCACTGGCATCTTTTAATATTCACTGAATATGAATGATACTCTTGTATGAGATTATTTACATTCCACCATCTAGCAGTGTCATAATAATTATCTGAGGCAAAAAACACCGAAAATGGTACCATGTGCAAAAAACAAAAAAACAACTGGATGGATCTTCGAAACAAATCTCTTATCACGTGTAATAGAAATAAAAATATGGATTGAGGTTCTAAAGATTCAATCGACAATACTTACTTTTCATGTAAGTGCAATTGGGAACGAGAATAAGTAGTTTGATAACTTTCACAAGTGATCCAGCTCAGGTAGCTCTCATCAGTAGGAAGTAGATCTTTTTCAAATGCTTCTCCCATTGCATTCTACAAGTGAACTTGAACATACATTTCCTGTGTCTTAATACACATTAAAAAATATTTGACATAATTATCTATGGATCTAGAACAGTTCAAGAGTGGCATTTGACCATGGTAGGAATGATTGATTATTTATCTTTTATAATTACCATCTTCAAGTGTGTGGGAAAAAAATTATTGTTCGAAGAATAATTATAGCAGCAACTTAATTCAATTTGAGCTAAGGTCATTTATGATTGCCTTAATACAGTGTTAGTTGATAGTAGCAACACAATCAGCGAAAAAGAATCATAAGTATAATTTAAAAAAAGTTCTCGAAAAGTCTGTGAATGATGATTCTTGACATGAATAAATATTATAGCACTCACTTCATCTAACGCTTTCAGGACTGCGATGATAATTGGAGCTATCATTGAAATCACCGCTGCATTAGAAATCCACATTGAAAATAGCATAGTGATAAAGGAGAAACCATAAATTAACCTGGAATAAAATGAAAGTAAAAAATATAAGGTAACCTACTTTTTTTAACTGCTTAGCGATTACCATTTCATAAAAATAACACCATGAACATCGTTTTTGGAGCGTGAAATTTTCTTAATTTTTCCATAACATATGACTTTTCTTGAATAAGAGTATTATCCACAAATTTGATTATTAGTTTTTAGTTAAAGAAATAATTAGTAAAGGTTTTTCAGAAGTCTGAAAGAATTTTTTCAATCTTAATGGTTTTTGATATAAGATTAAAAAAATATTCCAAAACATCTACGTGTTGTCAAACATACACGACTGTGATTGAATCGAGTTCAACGATAGCTTGATTATACAAATTGTGCACTTTGATACTTTGTAAATCAATTTACAATAATAGGTAATTATATACTTGTAATGTGAGAATCCAATGAATTGGATAAACTTAAGCGCCAGTCTTTTGGGTAGTCGGGAATGCTGAATTCCTAGTGCCATCATAAGGCTGGCAAGGAACATAAGCAAGCCCTCCCGCAAGTACATATCACAAGTCTCCTTCGAGTCCATTAGCTCCATTACAGGAAACAGCACAATGGGAAACATCCCTGTTACTGGTAACGCGAGAATTTCCAGTGACCAGAACAGTGCCATAACTATTAAAACATATGAGCATTTTATATCTGCCTGAAATAAAATCGTTCATAAATTATTCAGAAAATTTATTGAAAAGTCTAGAAATTAATGCTTACGAATTTTGTTTAAGGATTTTTTAGAATTTTATAACTGTGTCAATAATTCTATTTCATCTCCAATATTGGAGGTACACGTAATTCGATTTGTTGGTTTAAGTCACTCTGTAGAATAGTTTTAATTTTTGCTATCTTTTGTATCATTGGCACATTTTTGCATTAAGACATAATTTGTACAGATTTTACAAACATAAATGTTAATTCAAAAATACATAAATGATACGAGAAGTTGCAAAAATTAAAACTATACTTTACGAAGTGACTTAAAGCAAAAAATCAAGTTCCTGGAATATTGAGTCATTTTCAAATTACGTTTAGCCTAATTTTGTTAAGTGTGGAGCATATGGATCACCACAGTGTGAACACTGGAAATATCTTTTCTCAAGGAGATTGGTCATTTTAAAATTGTGCAACCTCTTGGTCTATATTCATTATATTATTTTTCAATTTTTTTATGAAGGTACGTGATTTGAACTCTTGACTTTTAATACTAAGCAATTGTGTTTAATAACTCACCCACCAAGGCAATGAATTGAGAATAAAGCATATGAAGCGTGCATGTAGCTATTCATTCTGTTTATATTATTAGTATTTACTTACATCACTGTAAAGAAATAAGAGCGGTGAAAAAACAGCAGGAATGATAATGAGGCCCAATGATTTCCAGTATAACTTTAAAAATAAAACAACTCTTTCCGTCAAGGGAAAAACAGTGTCTGTTTCTGGATTTGGTCTAGAAATAATTAAAATTAATAACAATTATCTAAAGTCTTGAATTTAACGCTTACTTGTTTACAAAATCATATTTGATCTACTACAAATGTTTCTGGTAAAATTAACATCCATATTATAAATATAGTTAAATGTCATATATTCTAAACTTATTTATTTTGAATTATAATAATTAAGTATCCATAATTTTTCTAGAATATGATGCATAAAACATTTTTTCAAAGTATAACTCTTTGTCACTATTGCTTGTACATATATAGCTCATCTAAAGCCATGGTCTCTGGTACTGTTTTAATAAATATCGCCTTCATCAACATTACAACAATGATGTCTCACACCTATACATACGCTCAATCAATATTGAAAATAATATTGTCTGTTTATCAATTTAATATCCACCCTTGTTTTTAAGGACTTAAAGATAACGAATTTTTCATGGTATACTCAACATTTTCTATTACTATAATAAAAACAAATTGTAAACATCCATTCAGACATCATTTAGAACTAGGGTTTCTCCACTTGATATGTAAATGAATTATTCTTATAATATATAGATATTGAAAGGCAAAACCTGGGATGACAAATTTCAAATACTTCTGTTTAAAGTTCATTTTAATCAAACATCATTAGCTGACAGAATTTTATTTTTAACCATGTCTGCTCCAAGCCGGGGTTTTGGAATTTCAAAAACTGAATTCTCATCTTGACAGAATGTCTTTCATGACGATTGGTTGTCAGCTAACTACTCAACCTACTGGATATTCAGCCCTACATCTCTGATTTTTTCAAATTCAAATGTAGCTGTAATATTTAAACCAATAACCTCCGGCACCAAAACGATTGCGCTTACCAGTCGCATATAATATATAATAAATATATTGCACGGTAGAAAGATATAAACTTACTGTACTTCATCCATTTTGATGTGATAGCAAAAAAAAATTCATGTCTCTCAACCGATTTGATTATTTTTCATTTATAAATTCTAATTTCAAAGTTTTATTTTTAATTATTGTATGGCTACTATATTTCTAAGTATTATATCTGCTCAAATGGTATTATACTATTGTATATTTCATATTTTAGGGCACATTGTATTGAACTACTCTCAATTCCTTTTCTAAATGTATTCTTGAGACTCTAATTGCATAAGGTAAATTTGACAATCTCAGTAAAATTTTAAAAATAACCTGGGATTATCAAAGTACAAAGAAACAACATTTAAATATAAATCATGTTCTTCTCAATACATTCAGCATTGTAGAAATTCCTATGTTAATTACATTGTTGATAACCATATTTAATTATTATTGTGACAAAGGTTTCATCTGCATAGCACACTATCTTAGTATACATGAATATACTTGTACAATTGCAAGTCTACTCTTTAGATGAATCATGTGTATATAAAATAAAATATGTCAAATTTATGTTAAATGATCACAAATCTTTTTGAAAAAAGGATCTCACATTTTTTTGAATTTTTATGCAATTACAACACTATCACACCAAATGTTTATTTTCAAACATATGTTTGCCATCTAATTCGTTAAATAATAAATGTTACACATTCTTTAAAAAAGCGCTTTTCAACAAATAACAAACTACTCGTCAATTACATTATATGGCAATGCCAGATACTGGCAGTGAATAAATAACAGATTACAAAAAAGAAAAAAATTTATTCAAAGAATTTTTGTGGACAAATCGGTATGGTTATAAAAATTATTATATCAGTGTAATTAAATATTGTTTTGATTAATATCCCTTAATCATATGCGCTAACTCCCACTTGTGTTTGAGCTCGAAGACACCTTCCACCTTTGCGCCTTCTTTTGTGACGACGGCAATCTGGTATTTGGGGAAAGACCTTGCATCTCGGTAAAACAGAACTTCGAGACACTTGGTAATCAATTCCCTGAAACAAAAAATTAATATATTTTTTATTGATTCAGTGTGCAAATAGTTTTTTATTTGATGAAATACCCGTACAGGAGTCTTTCTCAGTCAATATGTATATTAAGAAGAAAAAGAAGACCACAGCTATTTCTTAATTCTTCTTGGTGTTCATTGAAAGAAAGCAATATTTATTTATGATATGACAGATGCTTACCTGGCCTTAGCTTCATCAAGATCTTTTCCGTGTTCAGTATATTCTCTGAGCAAAGGTTTAGCTATTTGAGCACCTATTCCTGTGGCGATGCAGTGGTCTTCATATGCTGTACCTAACATATCGACAGCACCTAGGAAGGGTTCTCCATCCTAATAACAAAAAGAAATATTTAATTTAATAATATCATGGTCAGCCTCAAAAATCTACTTTTGTGATAACAAGCTGCGATTGGAAGAATACAAAGATCTGATTTTGAGCATAGAAATAAGAAACAATTTATAGCCGGGTTTCCCAAACTATATTCTACAGAACACCGGAATTTGCGGTGTTCCGTTACAAAAAAGTTTGGGAAACCCTGATTTATAGTCTCCTCTAAAATCCTATTTTAGCAGTGTTTTGTAATAATTGTATAGTTAGCTAATATTTCAGGTTAGAAACTATTATGGCCGACTACCTTAAGTAGAATCAAAATAAATGAATAGATGAGTAACATGCTTTAGTGAAGAATTACCTGGATTCCTCCAACCACATAAGTGTTCCAGAGAGGATCAAATTTGCTGCGACGATTGTAAAGGACCCTCGTCAACCAACAGTGCAAAGCTTTTGGCTTCAACTGCATTCCATCGTCGATGCACTCTTCATCGATGCTGAAAACAGAAAATATTAGGACATGAATATTCATTTTCCATGGCACTTTCAATGTGTACACAAAAAAAGTAAATCAACAATTAGATAAAACCTATACTAAAACGATCTCTAGATATTTTAATTATTTTTTTATCATTTGCGTTTTGGCTTACTATTCAATATGTATTATTTCAAATGATACTTACATTTTTCTTTCCATGATATCCTTGAGGTACTGAAAATCAGCATAATCACCACCAGCACCGACAATAATATTGGAATTGAGTCGTAAAAGGCGTGGGCAGTCTCTAAAGCGAGCAAGGGACCCGTATGAACCGAGGACATCTGCAGCCATCACTATTCCACCGTTGAATTTTACGGCTATCACAGACGTACCAGTGGTTATAGGTGTTCTGTTCAAAAGATTAATCCAACAGTATTAAAATTCTATGAAATGTTGAAATTTGTTTTCACTTAACTCATTCAGAAATGTGTAGCATGTAGACTTCTGGAGTGTGAAGACTTGTATTAAGACATTAGTTTTCATGATTATAAATGACTCGATTGCTCAACCCATTAGGTGCTTATACTCTAAAGTTCTAAAACATATTATATTTTTACGGAGCCATGTAATTAAATGCAGTAATAGGAATCATTTTATTTATACATTATTGCAAATATACTTATAGAAATGTTATAGTTTATATGTGTATGCAGAGGTCTATTTAAAATTATAAATATTGTGACAACCGACATTGTCATTAGCAAACATTTTCCTTGTACATTTGTCTAGGATCTCACATTATCTTAAGAATTTTACTGTCGTACCTTGTACCGAATTCAAAAACAAAAATCCCTGGTAGTCATAGACTATTCTTGTTTTTTTGTTTTGAAAAACATGCACACAGGTCCCTGAAAATTAGAGGTTTAGAGGTAACACTGAACATAACTATAATACAATATAACAATTCAACAAAGATTGAGTAACTCTTTGATGTGTTTTTCCCCTAAGAATTAACCGATGTAGTTAATGGCAAATATTAGGTATTTGTAAAATGTCATATATTCAATGCACTTACTGGAGGTCTGGAATGTTAAGACGCATTCTATCAAATACTGTGAGTTCATTCTTAGTACCCAGCATACACATACAGATCATGTTACATAGAGGTATATTAAATAAACCCCGCTGTACTTAGAAGCAATGTGTATTCGACATAAAATTATAAAATGATGACTGGCAAATTTTAGGTTATGATCATTTAAGCAAAATATTTTATATAAATACAGTGGTACATGCAATGATTTTAATATTCATTTTTGTAATAATTATTTAGTGTTAAAAATACATTATAACTTACTGCGAATGTTTGGCATAATCCTGGGAGATGGAAAATTGGTTAAAATTGGCCGAGTAGTTTTGATTACCAGGGAAGTTATAAAATGCACCCGGTGCCGGGCCATTATGCCAAAACGGTGGGCAGTTTGGTGATTCTCTTCGTGAAAAAGCCATATCCTTTCAAAATTGAATTTAAATCACTTAAATATAATAATGAAACCAACGCAATCCGGTGGAATGACAAATGACAAATACAATTTAGAAGGCAGTGCTGCCATTAATAAAATCTATATTTAATTTTACGTCTATTAACATTTTTTTTAAAGTAGGGATATAGGACACATCGCAGACGACAATATTCAAAGATTTTTTTTAAAAAACTCAAAATTAAAAATGTTTATGCTAAAAATCAACTTATTATTTATTGTGTTTCCCATTCTACATAAATTATTTGAACATTTTACTAGTTTTGTTGTGGTAATTTATAATCCTAACTGTGGCAACACTTCAAGTTCTTTCCCGAAGATCCGTGCTGTTTAAGTAAAATTTAGTGTGTTCTTTGAGGTAAATCTTGAATTATTTCATTAATCCGTCCATCCATCCAATTTAAGTGTATTTATTGTGATAAAAATATATTTTGTGTGATTACCAGTGTAAATATTTTTTAATTTTTAATACCGGCATTTCTGTGCATTTGTGAAAACTGTCATGCTCTATCTTCCAAGTCTTGTTTACATGAGTTTATTTCGTTGCGATTTTATTCTGATGAGTATATGAAGCAGTTTCGTAGAGACATTAACTCTTTAACCTTCTTCCACTACGCTAGTGCGTTATCCCGGTTTGTTCGTTGTCATTATTTTTGATCCTTGATATGCCGCCATTCTCGGAAATACCTTACATTTTAATTTAGAAACCTTCGTTTATTTTTAGACGTTAATGCCGGACCAAGTTGAAATGGGATCTGTATTTTATTTCAAAAAAATATTAACTACTAAGTATTATCGTGGGTATAAACTATTCGATTTAGGTTATGTTCCTAACCTTGGTTGAGGTATGACAGGTTCTTTTTTTTGTTTCTTGTCGAAATCTCTAGAAAAATTAAGTTTTTTTCTTATCAATGTTGTTTACCAAGTATATCACGGTAGTTGTGGTTAGGAATGGTCCGCAATAAACTTCGGCTAATCTTGTATTTATCTCGATTTTAAGTTTATAGAACACTGCATAGCACTATGAATATACTTTACCGGCTATTGATAAAATTATTCAATGCAGAACAATAACTTTTCACGGTTAAATCATAATTTACTCTGTGTTTTGAAGTTAGTCACACTATCCGTACTTAATTTTCGAACTGTTGTTAAAAATGGGAGTGGGTACCATTTGGACTAATACTTTTCATTCATTCTATGAAGTCTGTAGGTATATAGGTTATCGCTTATTTTAGCGGTACTTATTGAGTGAGTTACAGAACTTTCGCTAAATGCATTAGTAAGTAAGTAGCAACCGGCAGCGCTATTCACCATACATCCATAGTTTATATTTCAATGTTAATTGTCAATGCAGCACTTCAAAACAACGCTGAAGCCAATTTCAAAAAATATTGTTTTTATTCCTGCATTTGAGCGTCCACAAAATATAGTGTTACCACTATCACGGTTTTTCAGTAATTACTGGAATCAATGTTCTGAAACAAGGGCATATTATTGATGATAAAGTGTTCATCATTGATTATCCTTTGATTACACAGAAGCGACCATTCCAAAAGTGGACCCAGGCTTGGCGTGACCTGTCTAATAATGGGATCTGCCTTACGCGCGCAGTTGAAATGTCAAAATAGCACTGCCAACTCAATAATGCTTTTTTTTTTTCAGTGAAAGTTCTGTGACTAACTTAATAAGTACCACTAAAATATTTTTTTCTGATATATGTTTCATCCCTTTGCTTATGTATGATTTTTACTTCAGAATAATAAATTTTTTATTGAAACAGTATTTTTTTCAAATGAATTTTCTAATAGGTGATAATTCTGCTTCAAAAATCAGAGCACAAGCAAATATATGAATTTACATTCGAGGCTGGTATAGAAAGAAAAAAATAACAATATTATTTTCATAGAGGTCATAAATTATTATTACTTTTCAGAACATACCCATACCGGCATTAAACCGGCCTGAACATTACAAACCCGAAGTCAAAGATTCGTGAGATGCCGGAGCTTACAGAGCTGGATAAGGCCACCGCCTCCGTGCCCACCCAGGACAAAAAGGCTGACACAGCCGATTCTGACAGTGACTCCGATGACACTATTCCAGATCTTGAAGATGCTGGTAAAAACAATACTTAAATCTGGGGTGGCAATCTTTTTGCTGTAAAGGTCACGATACACAAAAAATATTTTCTGTTTCTGACACCATCTACATGTAAAAAAACCATTTTTAGTTCTTCTTTTTTAGAAAGTCATCTGACTGCTTATAGGAACTGCATTTTTGGAGTATTGAATTGAACTTTTGTCAGGTTGTTATCGGATAAGTTAAATATTCCACAAAATTCAGAATCGTCCTCATGATTTTTTGAATATTCTTTTAATTATTGCTATTTCTTAAAAATCCATCATTTCCTTAACATTAAAAACAATGTTGGTATACTCTTATAATAATAAATAATGAATTGGTAATTGCACTTCAGGAGCGCCTGGTCTAGATGGCATCACCAATCCAATCGCTGGATTGGATATCTCAAAAGCCAAACAATCGAGAGGAGAAAAGAAAGCACGTAAAATTATGAGCAAATTGGGTCTGAAACCTGTAAGTATTTGATTATTTTGTATTGGGCATTTCATTGAAAGACATTTTTAAATGAATTCTTAGTTACCTATTAAGAATTTTGTTGATCTACAAACACCTGTGTATTCATTTGTAGATATTTTGAAATCAGTAAACATTTTCAAATATTGATTGTGTAGCTTCTGCATTAATTGTAGGCATGCTTAATAAAATAAAATCTTTTCTCAATCAACTATAGAGCATAAGAATTCCCTGCCATGTGAATTTGAGTGGCAAATATATGCCTTCAGTATGTCAATTACATCAGTTGTGATAATAGGAGAGACTATTATAAACATTCGATCTATTCACTGAACTTTTAACCCATCAGTTCCTATAGTATAGCTTGCTGTCAATATTTATATAATCAGTGGTATGACTTATTTATTTGATGAGATGATGCCCAATTTCACATAATGGAATTGATGTGATTAATTATTAGGCTTTTTTTAAAGATTGTTGTGTGTATTCCCATGTAGGCAAATGAAGGAGATTCATTAATGGAAATATTTTTAGGTGCAAGGAGTGAATAGAGTCACAATCCGCAAATCGAAGAACATTCTGTTTGTGATAAACAATCCAGATGTGTACAAGAATCCCAATGTTGATACGTACATAGTGTTCGGTGAGGCCAAGATTGAAGATCTTTCGCAGCAGGCAACAGTCGCTGCGGCAGAAAAACTCATCGCCTCTGAAGGAGCCCCCGGACAACCCGATGCACAGGCCGCCACTGCGGTAATAATTCTACATAATATATTATATATACACTGCCTGCTATTTTTGTGGCCAACAGTACAATAGAAATGATTTTTCGGAAATGTCAGTCGATTGAGGCTCATTATTATATTTAATTTTTATGTTCTTTTGACTTTGTCAACTGATTATCCAGCTAGTAAGAGTAGATTCATACTGTCATGAATCTCATCGCAATCATAATTGTATTGCTACTTCTATCAGAGTAATGGATGCTTGCTATTAATATTGGATAATTGCACGACCACCAGCAAAAAGCAAAATGAATAACCATTAATCTTAAAAGACACAGCTTAGTGTCAATATATCATCACTATCATAAATTATGATATACAACCAATTGCATCTACATTTGCTAAATCCTTTACATAGCAACAAGACCAAACAGTGGTATAGTTAGTAATTTTTTTATTTACAGGCGGTAGCCCCCATAGCTGAAGAAGAAGAAGAAGCGGTGGATGAAGCGGGCGTTGATGAGAAAGATATTGAGATTGTTATGTCACAGGCAGTCGTATCAAGACCCCGAGCCGTCAGAGCGTTACGTAATAATGACAATGATATTGTCAATGCCATTATGGTAAGTGAAAGTCATCACTTTTTTTTATTCATTGCATGACCAAATGGCCATTGAATACCTAACATTGTGTTCTAAGACAAAAATGGACCAAGGGTTGAGGCCTGCAGCTAGACCAATACCAGAGAGTGTACAGCATAAAAAATGTTACGTATCTTGTTTCATTTAATGTCAAGAAATATCACTTGGAATTTATAAAAATTCTTCCATAAGTCTATGGACATGTGATACACCTTTCTAATCATATCTTTTTTATTTTGTTTACAGGAATTGACAATGTAGGCACCATCTCCGTATTAATAATTGTTATATTAATTTAGCCCAGTCATCATTGAAGTCGAATCTTTCTTTATTCAAAGAAACTTTGATCAAGACACAAACAATGTTTTATATTCAGTCATCACTCCGTCAACCAAATAAATTTTTCATTAGCATTTCTGACTTGAAAATGCTTTACGAAAAGACTTCCGCTATGAGCAATCAAAATATTTATTTTTGATCTTGTAAAAAATTATTTCATTCATAAAAACAAATGAAAAACTCACTTTTGTTATTATTTTTACCATCTACTGATCCAGCTTACGATAAATGATCAAATCTGTTGACTGAAATGTCGCTTTTTGAAATAATCCACAAGTAACGTGTCTCTCAGAAAACCAACAAATAATAACACAACCTCGAGTGATTTCATCGTTAAATAATGACATAATCCGCTCTTATTGTGTTGCAAATGCATTTGAAATAGATGAATCTTAATAGTGCATAACGGATTAATGTTCACACAGCCTTGCCTTAACGAATGCTTCTGATTTTTTTGAGGTTATGCATGTATAAAAATTCATTTCAAGACACAGCATAAAATGATTTAGGACAATAGATATATTAATATTTTATCTATCAATAATAAATATACATACTTGGACACCCCAGTCTGGTCCTATAATAGATTTTCCATTTCAAAAATGCATTGTTGATATTGCATAATGTTTTTAATACAAATAAAATTTTAAGCATTATTCTTTACTCCAATATGGAAAAAAACGGAATTGAAGGTAACGCATAAAAACAATCTCTAGTATTGTCGTAAATGTTGACTAAATAGTCTATTTTGATAATTTCATTTTACAATTGTGTCTTGTAACATCACTTGAGTGTCATGCTTCCTTTTTTGTGTGTATATAAATAAGTATATTGTATGGAATTTCTCACAATAAAGGAGCATTCTTTTTGTTTTCTCATTATTGATAAAATGTTGAAAATAAAAGAACAATAAAAAAAAAATTGAAAAAAAAGCGAATATTTTTGTTTCATTTCTCTTTATTCTGTCATCTTTGTTCTTGCTACACTTTATTCTATACAAATCCATGTACTGCAAGCTGAACAGTAAAATGACAAAATCTAAATCTGTAGAAAAACTGCGCTCACTAATGCAATATGAGATTTGTGTAAATACTAACAGGACAATGAGCTGTCCAGCCCTGACCCAATAAATGTACGGCATCTGTAAATACCTAGCTGTTCTTGCATCACATTTTTTTTTTATACATACCACGTTTGCACCCAAAGTGGACGATATGGATCTACACAGTGTGAATATGTCCACTCCGAAAATGGATTATATGAATATATGCAATGTGAAGATGTCTTATCAGATTACTTTACACGAGAATCGTTTGTCAAACGATTGCCCAGCCCAATGGGTATCCAGTCCTGCATTTTTAATCTTTTTAAATCCAACATGGGGAATCGAATCCGCATTTCTCAGATAGCTAGGCGCTCGCGCTACTGGGTAGACTAATAACAATTTCTGCTAGGTTCAACTATCTAGTGATTGGTCACTTAAGGACATGACTTGCTTTGATATATAGTAACAGGTTAATTGATTCAGCTTTAATGAAATGCATGTGGTTTTCATATTTAGAAAGCATGTATTTTTCCGTAGGGAATATTATTGTTTTGAAGTGGTGTAACATTCCCCCATGACCGCTGAACGAATAGAACTTGTAGGTCATTGTCTACTACTTCATTAACCTCTTGCTGCAGACAATACTGTCGTCTTCATAAATTTTGTCCCTGTATACATAATTTCAGCTCTGTACGGCTGTGTCACATTGGTATTTTTCAATTATTGCCTTTAAGTCACGTGGTTTGGAAATTATTAATCTTGTACCAGTGCTCAAGTTACCTAGTTGTCCTTCAAACAATATCTCGCTGATAATTTTCTGTGCGTGTATTCGTTGATCTTTTGATATAACACGTAAGATCGGCAGCCATTGTTTTTTCAAATTTTCCAACTCATTTGCTAAATCCGTACACTCTTTTTTTATCACAGTTTTTACATCTTCTGAATTGATTTGCCCACCGTTAATTGATGGTTCAAATTTTCTAGTTTGGTCAATTGTCGATGAATGCCCGGAGTCTTTTTGTAACTCATTTTTTCTTTGTTTTAGTACTTCTATACTAACTGTTCGTAGTGTTTCCGTATTATTCTGGAGTGAAGAAAAAAATAATTTTGTAAATGAATATTCTACTCTAGTGTTCCTATAAAATAAAACTATTCCATAATAAAGATGTATGTTTCTTATGCCATTTTTTTTACTCTCAGTTGTCCAATGCATTATACAAATTGTGAGGTATGTGAACTACGATTCCAAGACAAATACCAAGCATATTACAAATCTGGTTGGGCTATTTCTTATTTTTGGTTGTTATTGAATACAACCATATTGATTAAAATAAACTTATTATCGCCGATAAATAGACATTTGAAATTGAAATGACAAAATACCCATTATCTCAAAACTGTTAACCTCTTTAGTGCTTATGACGTATATATCCGCGAGGCATAGTGCGTAGCACA
>JAGVSQ010007478.1:0-15293 GCA_022683975.1 Rhyacophila evoluta
AAATAATAAAATATTATTTTTTGTGTTAATTAAATCTTATAATAAATGATTAAATCTACTCGGTTGGGTTAGTATTACAATAATACATTTAAATACATCATATTTCAATACATTAAAAAGCATTTTATAATATGCTTTATGCCGGTAAATCTGCAACAAAAAAGATTGTTTGGTACGTGGTTTGTTGATGGTACGATTAGCCATTATTTAAATCCATAGAATGACTTGTAAATCTGCATAGTTGTAAAACTGCTAATTGCATTCATATGGGGGAACGCAAACGCCTTGGGAGTTTCTGAAGAACCCAGGCTTGCAATCACATCCTGCATTACAAACAAGGAAATTGCAAGTGATCTTTTCTCCAAGATTTGCGCATGTTTCACCACAAGGAGACACACATTGGTTCAAAGCTTCATTCTCACCAGGGCATAAATTTTGTTCTTGGAAAAAAACATGTAACAATAATTAATTGGATACTAACGAGCAAAATTAATTTATTTATAATAATAATTACATCAACTCATTCCCTACTAACTACGCGAAACATGGTGATTCTTTTACAGTTTATCTTTTACAAAGATTAAAAAAATAGTTTTGACTATAACGTGCTATCTTAAATTGTTTTTTTCGTATCTACCTTTAATTGGTTGAATTAAAAAACTACATTGGAGTTTTAATCGTATCATTTGAATTATATTAGTAACATTTACGAGAATGGTGGTTATTTTATAAGATAATCTGCTCAATTACCGCATTGTTTTTCCGGTACACAAACCCCGTCTATATCTGGAAGATAACCTTCAATACAGATACATCCAGGATAACAACCGGCCACATAGCTACACCTTGTTAGGAGGTTAGGTTCGGCGCATGTATTTCTACATCCATGAGCATCGCATGGACTGAAGACTTCATTATCTTTACAAGTATCTGAATCATAAATTAACGTATTTAAACTATTATTTACGATCAACATAATCCGATAATATTTATATGAATATACAAACATACTACTGAAAACCGAATACTACTTAAACTTTTGTGTGATACATCAAAAATTACCCAACAAACATTTCATTACTGTTAAATTGTAATCTAATTTGTAGTAATTAATTATTTGTTTTCATTTTTAAACAAATGAAACTGAGAATAATATGTGATATTATATTTATTTAGTCGCTAAACATTTTTTTTCTCCGTAGAGATAAAACATTGAAAACAATTTAATGAAATAATCAGTAATGTCAAAGATGTATGTTTGAATAAATCGCATGTCGAAATACAAACACCAATATTATTTTTTTATAATTAAAAAAAAAATATGATAAAATACCATAATTTCAATCCAATTTCTTTTTGTTTTTAATTGGAAGTTTTATATTCTAAATTATTCAAAACTGTTTTAAATAATTTAGAAATTAAAATCAATTTCCATCAAGCACCATCAGTCGAAAATATCAATTATTGGAAGTTTTATGTAAAAACATGAATGAAACGTGGATAAGTATTTTTTAATTGAGAATTCAAGGCATTTTGTTAGAACAATGAAACTCACAGATTTTGTTAAAATTTGTTCCTCGAAAGTACAGTCAGATTTACATGCAAGAGTAAAACTTTTTTTCAGACACAAGAACTCAGGCAAATGTTATTCTATATTCTGAATATCTCACATTTATTATGTGGACACCTGTATTAAAAAAAAATCATTGATCTAACAGTTCAATCGGTTTTTTGATCGACATAATAAAATTTGCGCCATTTAAAAAAAATAGGCATTCCAGAAGTACATATTATTTATATTCACATTAAACTAAGACTAAAATTTATAACATGATAATTATTATTGTGTAGTGATGTTTTCACATAAATTTCACACAAAATAAAGTTGCCAGCATTGATGGATGATTCATTCTTAAAAGTAAACGAATTTTTCAACATGACTATGAACGTACGAAATTAAAATTTAGCCAAAACACTTAAATATAAATTCCTATTAAAAATGATACATTATAAACTACTTTAACATCTATTATTTACACAAAATAAATAACAATGAAAATAATTATTAATTCAAAAGAATGTGATAAATATCTTAATGATTAAATTGTTTATGGATGTATAGCTTACGTATTGTCGCCAATACTTGTCCAGCAAACAGACAAAACAACGTGAAGTGTAATGTAGTCTTCATCTTGATGTCTCCGTGTCGGGTACCAGGAGGCGAATGAGCACAAACCGGTCGCGAAACAATTCGACTAGAAACACGGGGATTTACCAAGCAAAAGATATCGAGTATGACGTCAGAAAATTCACGATAGAACAGCTGATAGGGCGAAGATCAACAATTGCAACAACAACACATTTTCGCGGCCATTTTGATCGATGAGCTTGTTTCCGCCGGAAACAACTCGAATTCTGATTTCTTTAGTTTCACACCATCATTTATATACTAAAAATGTCTGGACGTTGGGCACGATGTCACGAAAACGTGTCCAATAATCGTGTGTATTTGCGTAATTAAAATATTATTATTTCGCCTTGTGGATCAAATGTATTCAATGTCAAATTGTTAAAATATTTTATGGATTCAGTTTTACCATAGGTATCTTATCCAACTTTATGTATTATAATATGGATAAAAAAAAAATATTGTTTATCCCATGTTCGCTCTGAAAGTGAATCATACAGACCTTGGCAACGTGAACAGATTATTTTTCACGAGAATTAGTTGTCAGACAACTGCTTAACCCAACGGGCATCCAATCCTGCATTTTCGGATTTTTTAAAATCCGGTAGATGTGGGAATCAAACCAGTTTTTCCGAATGCACGCTAACCTCTACGCTATTCGAGAGACAAGACAAGATATTTAGAAGAGGAAAAAAAATGTCGTAAGTAGTTTTGTCAATAAAGTTAGTTCCAAGAGGATTTTCAGTCCAAATGCAGCTACACAGTGGCGGATTTCTCCACAGATGCACAAGGCATAAATCAAGTAGGCCTCAAAATTCAGCTCTCAAGATCAAAATAAAATATTTCATTATTTTCATAATGAAAATAATTGATAAATAACCAGTATTCGAATGCCCACTGCATGGTATAGGGGTAGTGAAAAAATTTAGAAGGGGGCCTTAAAATTGAATTGCACCTAGGGCCTTTTAATTGCTAAATACGCCACTGAGCTACATTGATTGTATATATCCATATGTATTTACCCATAGTCAATATCAATCTTTTGTGAATATTTTGAGCAAAACAAATCCCTAAGTAATCTGTGGATAAGTTACATCATTTCAAATTGTCAGAAATTGATTATTATTAATCAATTTCATACATTGTTTTCTTGGTCTTGGTATTTTTAACAACCTAGAAGTATATTGAAATCATGAATTTTACATAAAATTTAGTTATTACTGATATTTAACAGGCTTAAAACAATTGTAAAATAGCGTGATGGAAAAATATGAATAGTGGATAATGTTCTATTTTATTGGCAATAAAAAAAGTTATATATTTTCTTTAGTCTATTTTAATGGCTGAAACTATAATAAATAACCATTTTTATTATAATATAGAGCATTTGGATTTCTTTGCTGTGAGGGTATGTGACGGATTTTACAGAAATTTATAACGATGGATATAAAACATTTACTTAATCCCCTGTACTCCGTATTTTGAATACAAACACATACCTGCATACTTCTATGCACATAAAGTAACATATGAAGATAGTTACAAGATTTTATAATCAGTGATGTAGTGGAGCCAGGATGTCGCCCTGGCACTTCTTTTCCAGCCTTCTTTTTTTAGATTTTTAATTCTTATAAACTTAAGCATTCGAAATACTAATATTAAGAAATTTTATGTTTAGGGCAAAACCACTGTCTTTAATATTACGTGGCCCGTGTAATGAATACATCAGTGCTCCACAGTATAACAAATCGTATGATACGAAAATATCAGGAAATCACTATTATAAGCACAAATACTTGGCCAGAATTTCATCTTAACTATACTGCCATCCTAATTGTGCTTAGTAGTTCAATGATATCTTCTATATCTATTTGGCTTATTTTACCAATTTAAAAATGAGATACAGCTAGCTATATGGCTACGTCAAAAGATTGGAAGTCCCCTAAATGTTAATAAAGTAACCAAAACCAAAAAAAAAATAGATACACCTCTTTTGCTTAGGATGGCAGTAAAGCATTATATTGTTTTGACTAAAGATAGTTGTTCAAGAAAACTTGAATAAATCATTTAGTGATTTTTCACTAACTGCTTATAATGCGTGCTGGCTTGCTCCTATATGCATTATTCCAGATTAAACTGGAAACGCATAGTTCCACCAAACTTGCTTAACATATTGTATGTACAGAGTACAGAATGAGGAAATTTAGAAGTATATCAGACTGAGACACTCCTGGAACACTTCATGGTAGAGGGACGCTAGCGGTAAAAAAGACACGTTTGCTTTAAATGCTTTTATTATCAGACTTAACATATTAGAAGAGATACGTAAAATGACATGTTTTAAAAGTATTTATTTATCAAGGCTATCCAACTGCAAAAAAACATACTATTCTTTACGAAAACCATAAATTTTAATTACATATGTATATTTGTTATTAATAATTTGCGTGGAAAAGTAACAAGTTGTCTAATGTCACTAATTTAGTAGAAATATTAGAACGTTTTAGTTGATTTTTTATGGCTTATATATTTTTTAACAACTACCACATTGACATCATTACTTCAAAGATATATTATTATAATAAACACTTTAAATCGAGCTATAACTGATAATGCATGTTCATGTATTTATAGATAATCTCCAATATTAATATTTTAGCAAATGATTTGTCACCATATTTTAAAATTTCATAAGTCAACAGTTGTACTGTCAATGGTAATGTAGATGTACGCGTATACATTAAGATCAATTTCGATAAATGGAATGTAAAATATTGTGAAAAATTCTTCACTTTAAAATATTCTGTAATTCAAGATGTACGATTACACTTAAGCCAAAAGTTTTTATAAGATGAAACAAAAATGCATTATCACGTTCTGTTACCAATGATTACTGAAATCTAAAATATTTGCAAGCTACGGGCTATTTATTGAAACTTGACTGGACGAAATTTAGTTACAAATTCTGGTAGCGTTTCCTAATTAGTTAGTTGACATGGGTAAAATATGTTTTTCTACATGAGATCAGAGCACATTAAGGTAAAGATGTGATGGCATATTCATCTATGTTTTATTTGTACATATGCATATACTATATACCTTTGAAACATAAAAAATACTAAATCCACATCTAAACTATTACAGTATATTTGGGAATATGAGCATATTTTGGGAGTTTTTGGCATACAATAATTCTGCCAAAATCAGCTTATATTTTATTTTTTTTGTATATTACACCACAGTAGATAAAGAAGTCTAGAATATGTGAGACATGTTTTTCTAGCAAAAGCTATTATAAAATACATGGCAAGGTTAAAAACGTTTTCAAATATTGAAAAATATGTAGAAACTTCTAACAGATACAATTTTTTCAAGTGTTTTTTTTTCTTATTAATTTTATCAACATTACAGAAAAAATATGGACTTTATTACAAATACTGAAATTATACACAAATAATTAAAATTTATTGATAGCTATTTGATTGATAGATATATCAGTTGTCACACCATTGAAAATACTGTCAGAGAAGTGGAATATTTATCGCCAAGTTGAATTAGAAAAATGTGACATCTGAAAGCGTTATAGACTTCACTAAAAATTAATAATAAATTAATAATAAACAAATTTTGATTGAATCAAAGATGTGCTTGATTCTCAATGCCAATTTGTTTTTAAAACAGGAATGAATATAAGTAATTAATACTATTTTGTGCATATTTCTGGACCATATCTATTACCTTCCCAATGTTTATACAAACTGTCTCGCAGTCTCTATCCATCTGTATAATATATTCTTCTACTACATTTTAATTTGTATCATAAATACAATTCACAGGATATTGGACCATTTTAGTTTAAATAATACTGTACTTTCAGTAAAGTATTTGAGAAAATTGTATTCATAATTACTGACAATCCGCAGTTTTAATCACTAATAGAATAATTTCATTCTGTCTGAACTGAAAGTTCAAGTGTATCATGAACTCACAACAGTAGATCAAAAAATGTCTGTAATTATAGGGCACTCGTCACTTTGGCCAATTTTAAATATATTGCTGGAACAAGCCAACATTGTTTAGACATTTATGTTTTATTGATCAAAATCCACCAAAAATTATTTATTTTAAGATACATATGCCTTTAGTTTTCTTTAGTGTATTATTTGTCTAAAAAATAATGTTAAATGATAAAAAATAATATGCTATGTCCATTTTCCAATTTTTTTTGAATTATTTTCAAATCAATTCATCACAAAACGTTTCTATCATTATTAAATCTATGAGACAACTAACTTAATTGTACTATGGAACTTCACTTATATCATCACCAATAGAGAAAGCAGGATGATGTCTTTTTTATTATAATACTGCAATGCTAAAAATTACTGTATAATATTTTTGCATTTTGAACGTCTAGCAATAGATAATTTACTTAAATGTAGCAGATTGCATGTTGGACAACCCTGAAAAGTGTTTGATATAAATTAGTATAAAATATATATTATATTATTTTGCATATGTGCGTAAAAGCTTAAGAATGACACATTCATATGAAAATTATATATATAATATACCTTACAGATAAACTAATAATATACAATGATATGAAAGACTTCATTTTGAAAAATGCTGTGAATAAATTATTCTCTATTCCTGCTAATATCTCACTTTTTATAGACATTACTCACCCTATATGCATATCTTTATCTTTTCTTCAGTAAAGCTAGGCTGTATAAATAACACAGTACATAAACACATTTTAATGATATAAAATTTTATAAAAAAAAATTTGAGAAAGATATAAAAAATATGACTAAGTTATTTATCTCAAATCGGTGCCTTAATCAAACTTTAATAGAAAAACCTGTAAACATTCTATTAATCTAAAAAAATACAAAAACATGGAAAAAGATAAATGAAAGGAATATATATTTATTTGTTGTACTGTACATATTTAAATATGTTGGTAAGATAAAAAACTGCTATGACAATGAAGACTAAATTAAATAAACTCCATTACTAAAAATCATAAAAATTCTAATTATTCAGCAAACCTTTGTGAAAAAGAAAGTTTCATTTAAAAATATATTTCATGTCCGTAAAAAAAATGCACCGTTATTATTACTCTAATATGGAACATATAGACTTTTACAGTGTGAAGGTAACACACATGGGATTTTTTGTATCTTGCTGAAAAGTATGAATTTTAAGCTAACTATAAAACTTGAAATCAAGATCCATGGATTGGAAACTATATCATATATACAGTGGGTATGATATACAAACACCCATGCTCATAAAACAAAAAAATTGAATTCTAGCTGCTGGCACCATGGTGAAGTACGTTACTTTGGCTATGATTCATACATTAATAAGCTCTGTCAACATGTCATGTCACAATGCAGACATCCAGAGAGACCAGATAGAAAATACACTCCATTCTCTTTTTAGACACGTTTGAAATAGCGCCGTCATGAAAAAGAACCGATTATTTTTTTTACACTGACTTTTTACTTTGACACGATTTAAATTTTTTTAATTCTCGCTTGATCAAAGTATAACTTCAACATTAAAATAATAGTTCAGTGAATACATATTTGAGTATATTGTAGGTGGAACTAGATAAAGTTGGTAAACTTTCAATTATTCATATATGGAAAAAATTTATTACAATGAATTATCACAAAAAAAAAAACTACGGTAAACCGGCAAATTTATTGTCTAGTGGTGACAATGAATGACTAAATGATCATCAGAGTAATACATAGTTGAAATAAAAATTAAGTATAGTTGGATGGAACCTATCTAGTATTTTTATATAAGCACCTTATCTTTTTTTCACGGTGTCCTTTGAAACCCATTTCCCATGCAAATAGAGAATCACATGTATATTTTCACAACACATGCCATATCTTGATGCAGATAATAAATCAATATAAATAATACCAGTCCACCCTTCGAGGTATCATATTTTTTTAAGGAATTCATGGTACAAGGTCGCTTTGATTCTTTTTAACATGTTTTAATTATTACTTTGGTGCCATCTATAAACGTTAATCTTTAAGCATCTGTTTTATACTATTTAATTTAGAAATTCGGAAACCAATTCTATACATCATTTTTAATATTTACCAAGTGAAATTTGAAAATGCTTTCAGTAGCATTAATGGAAAAATACAATAATTTAATTTATGGAATAATTATTAATATTGTGGCTGTACATAATTATTTATAAAAACAAAATGTCACTAAATTTTAACAAAAAAACAAAAATTAATGCTTCATTAAAGTAAATGGAATATAAAGTTATCTTATGATATCATTACACTTATTTTTCACATGGTCTTGCCATTTATAATATGATATATTGATTCCAATTATAAACTAACGTAAATGGGCAACACTAAATAAAAAAAGTATTCAATGTTTCATCATTCAGCACCCAACTATCATCGATTTTTCGGTGTATTTTAATTTCCTAATTGAAACTACATTTGTATGATCCGGATAAAAAAATAATAATAGTTACATGTGTGTATGTAGGATACACAATCTATATATATTATCTGAAATGAGTATACAAAATGACATTCATTCTTCACCCAAAGATACTGAAATTTAAATATTGAAATACCTTCATTTATAAAATAAAATAAAATTTTTGCTTGGCATCATGCATTTATAAATCAAGTAATTATTTTTGATAAACTGCAAATACTAACATGTAAAGAATGGCTTTTGGTGCATGCATTGCCACACTAAACTTGAAGAGTAAAAAAACAATAATCAACATTTGCCGCATGTATAAAAGTATTATAAATAAATATAAGATTTTACTAAATGAAAGTATTGAACTCATCATTTTAAATATATCATTCGATTTGTTAATGCATAACACGCTCCAATTAGCAGTTTGGTAATATAGGTTTAATAAATTATTAGAGACATTTATATTTGATCTGAATAATTTAATATTTACAGTGTAGTATATGGAATGAACTGGTGTTTAAAGCTAGTGGGAAAACTTATTTATATAGGTGTTCTGAAAAAATTGATACCAATTGTAAATAGTCATTGTGTAACTTCTATCAGCATTTATTTGATGCGATTGAATAATTATGTCTATAATAATAAGTAATAATATGATATCGATAATTAAGTAGGATTATTAAACCAACATTTATTCATATTATTACATCTTTCAATGGACAAAACTTCACATATTTTTCAATAGAAGGCCAATTGTAAAAATATTTATTTGCTGCCAACAAGAACATTGAAATGATTTAAAACATACAGAAATCAAACAAATCTACTTGTATTTAATGATGAAGACACATTCAATGCTTTTTATAATAACGATAGAGTGACAAGAAAAATGTACACAAAATAATAATTATTTGTCAGAAATAATTCTGAATTACATCTCAAAATGAGATGTTAAGGATTCCGATATTTAACGTTATTATTGTTGTATAAATAATTATAAAACATCAATACACTCTTATTATGTAAATGGGAGTAATTATTAAAACATATTCGTGCTTTTTAGCAAATTTCCGGCAACAACATTGAAATTTAATAATATCCTAATTACACAAACATTATCATGTAGATACCTACTAATCTCTTTTTGGATGGAAAGACGACATACATATACATAAGTAAAACTAAAAAATTCATCCATTTTCATAACATGTACTATGTAACATAAGTCACTATGGTATTGAAAGCATCCTATAAAAATGCCTAGATTTTCTTACTTACATTAAATATAATCACTGCAATAAATAGTCTTTAAAAATTAAAATGAATGACTAGACAGGTGTTCCAAAATCTGGATCACCGTTACCTTCAATGAGGATATCCTTAGCCAGCGGGTAACTGGAAATTGATGAGCGTTTTCCAGAAACAGCTTTTGCTTTGTTGGACATACTGTAGTAATCAGTGTCGCTTTTGTTAGGGGGTAAACTGTAATTACTCTGCTTTGGTGGTTTCGTGGATGTGTTAGATTGCTGACTTTCTCTCTCATAGCGGTCATTCATCATGGACTTCTCAAGTTGACCCAGTGCCAATTTGAGGGTTGCATCAATATCAGCTTGGCTATGTTCACTGGAATGTGTTCCTCTTATGATACTTTCTATAACGGGATATATGTCATTTATTTCTGTTTCAATCTGTTCTTGATTAACTAGATTATCTGGAAAAATCTGTTCTGCTTCAGCATAATTCTTACTAGAAAGTTGGTTAAGATTTGAGCTATCATCAGATGATACTTTATTATTTAAATTAGAAGTGTTGTTTGCTTTCACTGTGTCTGGAATATTTTTAGAAAAATCTTTCAATGGAATATGAATGACATCTGGTGGCGGCGGAACTCTCTTTGCAGAACCAATTCTAAACCCGCGATTCTTAACACTTAATTTTGTATTAGATATTTTTTTGTCATTTCCTTGGGTGTTATGCACTGATACTTTTTTTACATCGACATTGCTATTTTCAACGTCTAAGTCTGCCTTGATATTCTGTTGAAAACCTGCATTTGCACACTGATTTTCAGAAATTAATTTTGTGTTAAAACATTGTTCGTTCATACTATTACCACAACTTTCAACTGAATCATCTGGCCTAGGTTTTACAGCCAAAACAACACTATTATTTGGTTTTATGTTGGGTAATGCATGTTCAGGAGTAAACCTCATGAGGGGTTTGTCTTCGACACTGTTTTTCTTAGGTTCGACTTTCATAGGTAGTTTTTGTATACAAGTCAACTGTTCTTGTAGAACTAAATTAGTCTCTACCTCAGAACTAATTTCATCCATTAAATTCGACATAAGCTTTTTAGACTCCTGTTTTTCCTCCTTATTGGATTTTTCAAATATTGATTGAATTGTCTTCACTCCGAACTTCGAATGAGTATCACCATCCCGATGATACCTTTTATCGGGCTTAATTTCTCGAATTGGTGAGTCCATGTCAGAAGTATTAGCATTATTAATCGCTTGATAAGCTCCTTTGCTTTTCCAATCCCCGCCTTTCACTCGTTTCTTTTTTGTGACTTTAACTTGAGGCTTTTTACCGTGTACTGGTGTCGTTTCAACAGAATCTTCAGGAGATAATGAAGACTCATCGAAACCTTTTTTTAGATCACTCAACAGCCCGTGGTATTGATTCAAACCAAAAGGTTTTATGTTTGAAAGCTTAGGATAAAGAAAACCTAGATTTTGATTGCCTTCACTCTCTTTATCGTATGTGTCTATATTTGATTTCTGAGATTTGATTTCCAACATACCTTTGTCATCTGTCTTAGTAGAATTCTTTCTCGCATTCTTGTGTTTAATATTTTTGACAGGGCTAGTACTCAAAAGATCTGTGGATTTTGAAATAATATCTTCTGGCAAAGTTTTCTCAATTTTTTTAGTAGTGTAAGTCAGATTCTTTTGATTTTCATTTTGGTTTTCCTCACTCAAACTTTTTGGTGATTTCGAGTCGGCTGAGTTGAGATCAATATTTCCGCATGAAATTCCCGACGATATAATTATATTATCACTTGACGTCTGCATAGGAGAGCTGGCGCTTTCGGAATTTGTGAATGAATTATTTGAAGTATTTAAAATAACATTTCCATTGTTTACAATGTCAACAACTTCTATGTGTTTATTTACAAAATTACAGCCCTCTTTCACCTCATGTGCGTTTGCATTAGGGTCATTGCAAATTAAAATTGTGTCATTGATTTGTGAAGTCAATTTATCATCATATGATATAAGGGAACTATTAATTTCAGTCTCTATTTTTATAGTATTGTCATCCATATCTAAAATGGAATGCTGTACAACCTTATTGTTGTTTGCGGTGTGATATTCATCATACAAATTATTAAACCCGAAAATGCTATTTTGCCGCATGGGGTAAGTAGAATCGTCATATCGGATTGGAGAAATATTCAAATTATTATTATAGTATGCATTTTGTGCTGCAGTTTGATGTGCATAGTTGTGCAGGGAATTTATTTTATGGTTATTTTCTGGAGTATTAAGATAATCACTATAGTCTTCAGAACCGCTTCTGTAATCAGAAAAATTGACACTGATAAATCAATAACACTATAATGATAAATAGTAGCATTTTTTCATGCATAAAAAGCTTTATCCCAAAACCAAGATGGTAATGAACCATTACAATTATTTTCAAATACTGTAAAACTCTTGTACAGGGCCGTGTTGTAGATTTTTTCAGTATGATGCAAGTCTTTAAAATGCCGTCCCTCTCGCCCGAAAATCGCGTTCATCTGGTTTCTTATTTTTTTTTTTGGTCTCACGCTAAATAAAATTCTCTATTTTCGCAAATTCGCATTTTCGATGATGGTGTCCCCACATGGTTCGTACGCTAGGAGTATTTTGTATTGATTTTGCTACTTTTGCCACCTGAGGCGACCACATCTTTGTCGTATAGCACCCCATGGCCCTATTTCAATGGAATTGTAGTTTTTCAAACCAGTACTCTAGGGAACAAATTGTTTCCAAATGTAATTTCTACATCACATTTATCACATTTAACTGATTATTGATTATTTTAACTTGTTGAATTTATAGATTATCATTGCATTAACAAACCGTGGGTGAAGGCCTTCCTGTTGGTTATGTGCGTGATTAAGAGGATGGAGGTGTGGAGGGTCAGGGGTGCGAGGTGCAGTAGGTGTAGCTTCGCCAGCACCTCCCTCGTCAGCTGGGAAAACTGGATACCTGTACAACAAAAAACATAATTTAAAAAATCCTATACATGATCAAAAAATATAAGTAAATATTTCAATTATAACCTATATATAATAACTTTTGGTTTGTGTTATAAATGATGAAATAGAAGTACTGAAGAATGTTGTCTTTATTTTTAAATTAATTGGTAATAACATCTTAAAACAAACACTTAACAGTAAAGACAATAATAATGCTAATAAAGGCACAATACAACTTCATTTCCATAATTGATATGCGAGTTATCAGGAAAAGCACCAATATCAAATTGCATTCTCTCCATTAATTTTTGATAATATTAATACTTTTTAGTAGAATATATTGCAATGGTTTCCGACATAACTTTAGACTATGAATTCAAACAAAATATCTGTAAAAATAGCATTTAATTTCATGTGATAAAAAGCTTATATTAATAAAGATTATGTACAATAAAATACTGACTGAAATGTATATCCATCTTCGCTGAGAGAATTGTCATCATCCGAGTCTTCGGCTACAAACTGCACACAAAGAATACAGTCTCCGGTCTGATTTTGTAAAATTGAAACTGCTTCCTTGTGGCACGCCTAAAAATATATTGAATATTAGTCACTGCCAAGACATGAGTATGGCGAATAATAAAATATAATAAAGTTCAAAGAAATTTATTAACATCAATGTTATTTCTTAGATTTTTTATTACCTGTCTGAGATCAATATTATTAACAGAAAGAATAGCATCTCCCACATAGAGTTGTCCAGTATGTGCAGCTGGTCCATCAGTTTCCAGCTCTGATATCAAAATTGGAACACCATGCTCTCTGCCACCCTAAAATAAAATTATTTCTCTGGTAATTAATTTAATCGACAGTGTTTCATCTTTTTTTCATAATTCAAATGAAATGATTTTTTTATCGGTTTTATTTTAATTTCACTCATTGATTTCGGGAGAAAGGGCTTGACATAATATTATGGTATCTTTGATACAACTTATCTATCAGCACAGTGTTGACAATGTTTTAAATTGCATATTTAAGATAAAATTATTGAATGGCTCGGGACAGAAGTGGTAAAAAAATATAGCTGTAATCACACAAATATCAATATTTTTTACTATAATTAACAACTCGAATAAATAATACTATCTGAAAATAATCTTTTAATGAGTTTTCTAACTATAGAGATCTTATAGTTATAATATAATGGTGGTTTAAATTTATATATTTTCACAGTGATCAGGTGATATAGATTAATTATAATTTGACATAAGTGAAATTACCGTAATACTAATACCAAGTCCTTGGTGATGTTTTCGTGGAACTCTGACGTGTCTCGGTTCTCCGACTCCTCGACTTCCAGTGCCTCTTGCTTCCCCGATTCCAACTCCAGCTCCTGCTCCGGCCTGCTCAGCCACACTCACACCACGGCGTGCAGAAGTACCACCGCCATCAGCCGATCGACATGCACGCACCTGTTAGAAAACAATGCAATGGAAATGAAAGTTAGTGGAACCCTTCTAAAACATATTATTTTATAGAAAACACAAGAACAGAATCAAATTAGGTAAAATAAGTTGAGTTAACCAAAGATACTTACAACAGTCTTGTGTCTTTGCAATAGTATTTCTGCCTCGAGTTGCCGCCACAATCTGTCTCGGAGTTCACCTTTCATCTCTCGTCCGAGCAACTGCAATTGTTGAATACGCCCAGCTAGTTCTTTATCCAAATATTTTGCCGCTAGCCTGAAAAACAATACAATAATTAAAATTAATCAAATTCAATCACTTCTTGAAAATGAACTAATCAATTGATTGGTTTGTGCTTTGTAAAAATTATACTTAATTTTCTGTTCTATGGAGTAATTGTAATAATAATTACTGTCAAGTCATCCAAATAATTCTATTTTAAAATAGATAATTTGTGGCTATACCGAGCAGGAATGTTTTTTACACTGCAGGAAATCAGCATTGGTTTTCAGGTTATATATACTAAAATGAAACAGTACAATGTTTTTGAATATAAAGACACAATTAAACATCCTAATTACCAACACTTTCTCTAAATGTATTCCGTTGCCATTTTTTAAGAATACCATCTGGAAACACAATTTTTGGTCTTTGGTTGAAGCCTGTTCAGCATAACTAGACTGCGATAACTAAATAATACTATCTTGAATATTAGCCACAATTACTTAAATATTTTACATTCAAAGTATTAGGTATGCAGCCAAAAATGTTTCTGGTATGTCAAATAAAATGAGGCTGCTATTATAAATGTTGGTCTGTATGTCCCTGATAACTACCTAATAAATCGGTAACATCAGCTGTTTTTCATTCCTAAATGCAGGACTATCCTGTCAGTAGTCATGCC
>JAGVSQ010007479.1:0-15289 GCA_022683975.1 Rhyacophila evoluta
GATATTGATATCTTCCACCTAGGTGAGAGCAAGCTTAGATGTATGCTATTATATAAATTATCAGAATAGGGTCTGTTTAACTTACTTGGTAGACACTCTCTTTCTCTTTCTGTATGTATATATATTTTTTTAATATTTTTGATATTTTTGTCATAACCATATGTATATCGTGTTGTTAACGTAAAATTTGTAATATTACAACATGTACAAAATAAATAATAACTATATCACTTTCAAATTGTAAAATTGTCACTGATGATCATCAAGAGACTTAAAAGATTATATGTAGCCAAGTGTTGAATTGATTTGTAATAACGAGATAAATGAAATTAATTTGAATATAAGAGTTTAAATCTATCCCAAAGCCGGATAATAAATCTAGTATTATATAAATGACGTGTCATTAAAGCTAATATTTTTTATTTTTCTTAATACCAACATCTCTGTGCAGGTTTTATAGATTATGTAGCAATCTCATTCCTTGTAAATACACCTCTCTCGATCCTTTTAAATCCAACTTTCACTTTTCGTACAGAGTGATTCACTTTCGTGGGCAATTCAATACACCCATGTTTCGCCAAACAAGTAAGCGACTTCTGACAGGCAATTCTCCGTATTTTGTTTGTCCATATTCTGACACTTAAATCCAAACAACGTATAACATGTTCACCAAATTACGACTTCACATTGTGTTGCATACATAAAGAAATAAATCGATACATTAGTTCCGAAATGTAAGAAGTCGAAAATTTTAAAATGGTTTTATAATAAATTACAAAACGAAATAAGTGATGTGTTGTAGTTATTTTATAATAAAAGAGCAGTGGTTATTATTCGTTCCGGGTCTCTCCAGTATTGTAGTGATTAGCATGCGCGTCTAGTATAGCGGGAAATGTGAGTTTGATTCCCACATCTGCCGGATTCTAAAATGTACGAATGGTTACTCATTGGACTGAACAATTATTTGACAAGCAATTTACGTGAAAAATAATCTGTCAAGACATGTGTTCATATTACAGAGATCCATATCCACTTTCAGAGTGTATACCTTCCCACTATGTAGATCCATATGCTCCACTTTGGAAACGAATATAGTTTTAAAAAAATCTTTGTATCCAAGCTGTAACAACTAATAAACCCTCTGAAAACTCTTTTATTTTAATATTAAAAAAACATTTTCGAAATTATTAATACAAATATATATTTTTAGTTAATCAATTTTCTGAAACACGATTATTGTCGAGTTAGTTTTAATAGTTCATTTAGTTTTACGGTTATAATGGGGTAGATATTTTTATATATTTAACCATATTCGCTCCCTTGATATAGAATATGGTTCGATAAGTATATGGATCACAGCAATATGAATACATATTTTTGGCAGATTATTTTTGATGGAAGTGGCTTGAAAGACAATTGTTTAACCAAAATACTGCATTTTTGTTTTTTCAAATTCCTCCAGATCGAGCCCGCATTCCCTGGATTATTATACCCACACGCTAACCCTTACGCTACTGGGGAGACTGATTTTAAATATGTATTTAAATAGTCTCACTGAAATGAAAACAAGTAGAGTAAAATATATGGTTTTGGTTATGGTTTTGAATTTCTTGACAGTATATAACCCAATCTGAAAATACATTGATTTTGAGTATAAATACAGCGTATATTTCAGATAGTATAAATAGCATACATAGCGGATGTGCAGAGGTTTAGATAATAATTATCACTTAAAACATTAACCACATCTTTTATGCATAATAGATGACCCATTACTAATATGTTTAGTATTTAATATTTAAAATTGTGTAATTTTATCCAATTCCGTGCTTTCTAAATCTGCATAAATTATTTTCACGAGCGTAATATTTTTTTTTTTAATATTAACGAGTATCCAATAAATAAACACAAAGATTAATGACAATTATGAATTTACATCCAAACTGTTTATTTTTAATGATATTAAAAATATTGATATTTTCCCATAAATCATTATTATAATTATCAAAACTTCGGTTCGTCGTATTTCAAATTGGAATTAATTATACCGACTGCATAAAAACAAAACGACGTAGCCCACAGTTTTTAAAAATAACTTTTTTTCGATAATCATAGCGTGTACAACTTAATATACGCTCTTTCAAAATAATGTAAACTGGAAATGCCGAATTAGTATCTAAATTTAGCTTTTATGTTTGAAAAAGATGGGCTTGCAAAATTTTCTATTTGGAAATGGGACTTACACATCATTTTTATTATTTTTTTTATTATTAAATAACTTATCATATTAATATCCGATTGGGTAAATAATACATCAGTTTTAGATTTGCATGCATTTTTGCATTATTAAATATTTTTTTGTGCTTCATATAAACTTGTTTTGTATGGGTTACGTCTTTTTGCCTCTCTACGGTCGATATGTGCGTTTTCACGGACGAGCAGTGTTTTTTGGAAAGCCAATTATTTCGTCCGATCTATGTCAATAGTAATAATATGTTAGAAATTTTCTAAAATTTTCTGTTGACAATTCGAACGAAGCAAAACAGACGTTATTGAATTTCGTAGGCGGTGTAGGTTATAATATTTTTAACCTGGTGACGTTCACCTTGGCATAGACATTTATTATTATTTTAAGTCTCACAGCATTCTTGCAAGAGAGTTGACTGCTCTCACCTAACCTTTCATCATAAACTATGTCGTGACATTTTTTTCTGTACACATTATCACGTTATCGTGACGCGGTTCGATCGTTGTTGTGATAAGGTTACTCGAAAATTATTAACATTTGTATTTTTATACCCAGCAGAACGTAGTAATAATATTACATTTGTATATAATATAAACAATTAATTATGTATATACAAACTGCGAATTTTAGTAGCTCTTATCATATAACACAAAACATGTAAACGACGTTTCTAATAATCATAAATTGATTTGAAAATACGTATACAGTAAAAGCAATTAAATTTCAAAATTAAAATTCAGTATATGAAAGTTTGGTAAAAGTCCACTTTTAAAAATTTTACATGATAGTGTAAAAACTGATTATTATGTTATTTGTTTTTGCGATTATTATAATATACAAAAACACATTTTAAACGATTTATTAGTTTAGCTGCTTACGAATAACAATCTTTTGATAGATCTGAAAACAAAATAGCAGAATTATATATTTTGCAGTGTAGGTCTCAGATCCGAATGAAGTTGTCAATTTTTTTGTTATATTTAAATAACTTAAAGCGCTGAAAAATTTAAGACTTTGAACTTGATGTTTTTTTATAATACCATGTTCGCTCCTAATATGGAGCATATGGATCTACACAGTGTGAAGATATCTACTCCGAATGAGGAGTATATGGATCTCCGCAATGTGGAGACGTCTCGACAGATTATTTTTCACGAGAATTGTTTTTCAAACAATTACTCAACCCAATTGGCATCTAGCCCTGCATTTTCAGACAGACGATGGGGAATCGAACCCGCATTCTCCAGATCACTAGGCTCGCACGCTACCAACTACACCACCGGAAAGAAATTAATACGTGACATAAATACAGAAAGGTGCAACAAGGTGGTATTGCACTTTGAGCCATCAATATGTGCATATATAAAAACAGAGTGATTTATTGATTCCCAGATTACGATCTATTTTATTATTATATAACAAGTATTCGTTTATCTAATAATAGTTCTTTTTACATAAATAAAATAATTTTTGTTCATTTTTGTCCACAGATGGGACCCAAAGAAACGTTTCACATCAGAACAGGCAACAAAACATGAATGGCTTCAATCGTCGCAGGTGAAAACGCCGTGCAATCAACCGCCTAGTCCTTTGGCTGCGCCTCGAACCACCAGAGACCTACCACCCATCCACGCCAACAAACCAGAGAATCTTCCATCACACAACAGAAATTCAAATCCCAAAATTGAGCCTCCAGCTTTCACTCAACGAGTGCCTGAGGTCCCTGCTAATTCGTTGGTAAACAAGTCAAGCGCCATGACGAACAGCGTAAGCGACTTGGAATCGGCTCACCAGTATTCTCTCTACAGGCTCTACCACGGGAAGAAGACGTTAGCTAAGATAGGGGCTAGTAGTAGTGTCCATTCCCATGGCACCATGCACCATTCTCAGTCTACTGGAGACGTGTCAGCGATGTTTGGCCAGGCGTGATATAGGTTAGAAGATCGTCACATGGCATATAATCAATATTGATTTGAAGACTCGAAGGTGAATGAGTTTTTCGTTGTGATGGTCAGAGGCGAGAGGATTTCGGTGATTATAATTGAAACAGTTTGCGATCATTTAAATATTAGCGGACATCCAACTATGCTAAAGACTCCAACGCTGTCAACACAGAAAAGTTTGTTAGAAATAACTAATTTTATAATTATTTAAAACACATTTTGTACGTAGCAAACAAATGAGTTGTGTGTTGTGACACAAAACGTGTTAGAACTCTTCTTTCATTTTGATATGATGTGGCTAAAAAATTGTTATTAAAATGTGAAAATTAGCTATCACTATAAATAATAACTTAAAAAAGAAAATTGAGAGATTAGAATACGTGGTGTGTTAGGAAAAATTGGAGTCGACTTACCGCTACTTTTTTATCTTTAATATTTTCAAACATACTACGTGACAGCGATTTAAAGTATAAAAATTTCATAGATATTTCTTTTCATATTTCATATTAATATGAAAGGCTTTGAATGACAGCGTCGGAGTTATCATATTGGATATAATGATAGCGGCACTATGCGAGAAAAGTATACCTTCTTAGAGTCCTGTAATTTACAAAATGGATTTTGCTAAGCATTACTGTAACTCTTAATTTATTTGGTGTTATTTTTTAATATTGACAATTCGATTGAACGTCGATTGTAAGCATTTGGTGCTGTTGTAAATGAAAGAAGAAATGAACACGGAGAATTGTTAGGTGTAAGTAAACTGTATGTAATCGAATGATGTCTCAAATTAAAGTTTTCCGTAGTAGTTAATATAATTAAAGTAACATTGTCTATATTGAAGACGGTTCAACTGAATAAATAGTAAATGGCGTATGGCGAATAGACGCTGCATTGTGTTGAAGTTATATTATAATGGCGTCTCTCAAATCGCCGGTCATATCTCTTACCACTAGCTGCGAGTGGAAAACTATTGTAAAAAAGTTTTAAACGAATTTCGACCAATATTGCATGACCATTCCCCTGTATTTTCGTCACGAATTTTCTGTTTACGTTCGCGGTCGAATGTAGAGTAAATAAATCAGTATTCATGTGTAAATGAAGATTTTAAAGGACGTATAAGATCTGCTCAATTTTAAATTAGCCTCGACCGATTCCAGTGCACAGATAGATAAAAGTAGAGACATGTTACAGCTATTGAAACTGCTGAATTCCCATTGTACTAAAACCAATCTGAATAATAATATTAAATAATTTTTCTATTGACTTCCATATAAATATTCATAGGATATCTGTATCTTATAATATAGTACTAAAATCACACACTTTAGTAAATCCATCCATTTCACTTCTAATATTTTTTTTATAGCGAAATTATCTTCTAGGCGTCAGATATAATTACAAAAATTATTACCCCACTAAAAAAAAGAGATTATAAAAAAAAACATTTAGTAATACTTCGCATTCTTAATGCATGCTAAATATCCGAAGTTAAGCGTAATGATTGTCAAAAAAACATTGATTAGCTTAATAGAAACAATAAAATAAATGGTGTGCTTAAATTTGATGGTTCAAATTGTAAATTGAAATATAACCTTCAATTTTACTATTTAGAATGTTAATTCGATCGTTTTAATCACGTAATTTTGAAGCTTTTAGTTCTGAGCTTAATTCTCGAATGCTGTTTTCGTGCATTTCTCAGCGTGTGCTGGCTGTGTCACAAATGAGTGCAGCAGAGAAGTAAAATTGTAACTGATTTAGAGATTTATAATATTCGTATTTTGTATTGAAGCTATCAATGAAGTAGAAATTCGCCATATTGAAAAACGTGGAATTACTTATCGTTCTTGTATTAATCTTACGAAACAGTTAGATCAATGGTTGGCTTTACAACTGTACTCCGGGTATTTAATGCAGATTTTTTTCACTCACATTTTTAGATCTCGCCCTTCCTTGAGATAATTAATTTTCACTTTCTATTATGTACGAAAAATTACGGACAAAAGTTTTTGTATGAATTTCTACTTTCGTACACTCGTCCGGAATTTTTCGTTCGTAATTTCTACTTTCGGACGTAATACGACGTGAAAATTCGAAATTCGAATACAGGATTTCGAAATTGGAAAACAAACGTGAATTCCGTTTCGCGATCCCTAATCAGAAGTCAAGTGCCAGCTAAAAATCTTACATTAAACGAATGGCGAGGTTTTTTTTATTCCTCGCATAGACGTATCCTGCCTACTGGAACTTTCTCTCCTTTACGTTTTTACATCCTAGAGTGAGTCCTCAGCAATTTAACGAGTGCACCAATTTTGATTTTATATAATCGGTCGAAATGTTGTTACTTAAAGAAATCTTCAGTTGTTTTTTCACAAGGCTTCAAATCTAAGAACGCTTAGTTGAACGATAACTTCGATATTCATTTATTTTTGACAGTGACTTGGGCGTGAATAGATTGTACAGCGTGACGAGTTTTTTTATAAAATTCTATAAAAAAGCACGGAGAATGATTTTTGTTATCTGATAGTTATCTTTTAAGATTGTTTAAAAGTTAATTCTCGGTTAAGATAATTATTATTCAGTTTGAAACAACAATACAACTGTTGAATTTATCTACATTTTATGTATCAGTGAATCACTTTCATCTAGTCAAAAAATAATAAGCAAATGGCCTGCATAAAATGCATCGATTAGTTTCGGCCAACATGTGATTTAATTTTAAAAAGTGTAGATTAGGTAAATCATTAGTGATAGTAGAACATACCATGAAAGTAGAAAATCATATTATATTATAGAATATTATATATCCATAATATTGATAAGTAATCAATAAATGTCACTTAGAAATCAGATGTATTTATTTAATGTACACAATTTTGCATGGAATCATTTGAATGATTTGAATACGAGAAATTTTACAGACAGACGAAATGAGAACTTTAAAAACAAACCATAATATCGTGTGGTCATCCTTACAATAATATACGTTTAAAAAAAGGCAGTTTAAATGATAAAGTGAGACTTTATTGAGTGAGTTTTATGACTCTTGGTGTACGATATAACAGAGTATGCAGTTAATAACAAATTAATCAGATGTATCATACATTTTGAAAATTGTCGTGAATTTCAGTCATATATACATACTTTTATTTATATGTATTTATATGCTTAATAACTTTTCAATAGCCACCTATCTAATTTTATTAGGTTGTGCTGACTGGCATGTAACGCAGTTGTTCGATTTAAAATTGACATTGTAATTTCGTATATTTTTTATAAATCAAATATAACATATTCGTTGGCATAAGTTGGCATTATTGTAAACGTATATCCATGAACTGCCGAGAGAAATTATTTATACGAGGTAAATTTATAACAAATGCACAACTGTCATAAAAGACTTAACTAAAATCGTAATCAAAAATGTATGCTGTAACACTTCATTTCATGGAGTTGACTTCAAATTTATTTTGATCGGTGATACAAATTTCCTAAACACATTGCAACTTACACAAGGTACTTGTAAACCAAAGTTAATACATCACCGTATGTTTTACACTAATGTTTATATTTAATGATTTTTGTCTAATAAAAATGCATGATGAAAATAATTTATGCTGAAAAAATACTGTAATTTAGAGTCGTGTCGGAACGTTCTCCTTGAAGCACGTTCTCGGTTTGTGTAAAAAATATATTATTGCACTACATCCCATAAAAAAAGTTATTTGAGAAAATATGTGCATAATTTTTTTGAGTTATCGCATTGAAATTTATGTCACAATGTTGAGTATTTACGATTGGTGCAGGATTGCAAAAGATTATTATATCAGAATGCATGGTTGCACATTTTTATTTGAACTGCGTTTGAAAATATTTATAAAATCTAGCTTAACTTTGACAGATAGTTAAATTGAAGATTCATGAGTTATCTTAGCGTTTGACAAGATGGGAACGCATATTGTGCCATCTTGCGTGAGTGACTGTTACATATCTATAATATAAAACAGAAAATACATGTGTGTGTCTGTCTGTTACAAGAACTCCTCCCAAATAACGAGTGTGACGTGGATTTTTTTTCATTTTACTTTAAAATCAAGCGTATTAATTTTAAATTTATTATCATCGCCGGTGATTAACGAGAGACTAAAAATATTGTATACAGTCAAGTGTTGAAATAAATTTGTAATATCAGGCTGAATAAAATTAGTTCGAATGAAGAATGAGTTTGAATATATCCCAGGCAAATCCGGGTAGTAAAGTTAGTAATATATAGTTGTATGTTGAATTACGTTTGAAAATTAAATATACTTAAGATATCCAAGCAAAATATAATGATCATACACCGATTACGGCCTACCAATACACGAATTCAAATATAACACAGTTATGATATATTTAAGAATAATTATAACACTCGAAGACAGCTTTGAATGAATGATGACTTTACTTTTTTCTCGCTTATAAGTGAGGATGACCTAACGTATACTATGTAGAATTGGTTATTTCGTAACATTTTCATCTTACAATACAACTGTTACAAAATAAAAATAATATATTCCGCAAAATGGAAATTTACAGCAAAGACTGTACAACATATTTCTTAACAGTAATGTCAATCTCGTATGCATTCAAAAGATAATATAAGCCGTGTAGAATTTCATGCAAATTTTCTATTGAAGTGGTTCTTTACCATACAAGGTATACTATTGTATAAAATATCAATTCTTCGTAAACTTATACAATTAATAGTTTTCATAATGAATTTGACGAGTTAATATGCGATCAAAATAGTCTTAGCTTTTAGTTTTGTTTTGTTTCATTATCTTAACTATAAAGTAAAACTCACAGCTTCAATTTTGTAACTCTATAGAATAGAAATTTATTGTTGTACAATTTCCCAATAGATGTAAATTGTTGTACTGAATTTTGTGGCTGTATTAAACTATTAATAAAAGAAAAATAATTTAAAATATCGACTTATGTGCTGATTATTGTACTATTTCGCTACATAAACAGCGTAGTTTTCTTTTGTATTGTATTTAAAAACAGTAGCTAAAATTTTACCGTTCGGAAAAATACTTTGGAAACTTATTGGAAAAATACATTAATAAAAAAAAACTCAGATTTTTTGCTTTAAATGAGTGCTTAATTTTTTAGTTTTCATTTAAACATACGTACTATCCAGGCATAGAAAATATTTTTCATAACTGAATAATAAGATTTAGCACATTTTATGATATGAACACAGTAGATGAAAAAAAATAAAACCATTTTTAATATTAAAAAAAAATCTTTTGTAATAAATAATTTAGTTTGTTTAGGTATAATTTAAAATAATTATAACACTTATAATGTTTCTACATATAAATACTTAAAATCAAATACTACCAGAGGTAATTTGAAATAAAAATACACATTTTTTTATGATACTTTTAATTTGGTTTTTTTAGCTGTGTATACTGACATTGTAAAAATAGTTTTGTCTGATTAAAGTACAAACTGATGCTTTAATAGTAAAAACTTGTAGAGGAATAAAAATCAATGATCATGATTTTTTTTTTTATTAGAATCAAAAATATTTGCAACCATTTTTTTGTAATTCATAATCAAATTGTGGGACACTGTATTTCAAGCAGGGACATTACAAAAACATGATTTTACAACCCAGAAATAGCTGGCAGTTTATTAAAATTTATGACACATTGATGATTACTTACTATTAAATTACTATAGTAAATAAACCGTAGCTTATCTACATGTGTATTCTAATCAAATTCTAGACTTGTTTCAAGGCTCTTGACATGAAAACATATAAAGACAACGCCACAGTTTAATTCTGAGGAAATAAATGTGTATCGATGTCATTCTTGAAATAAGGTATACCAGCCACAATATCCACTGATTTTTTTAAAATCTATAAAACTTAAATCAAATATGATAATTTCACTGTTTTTGAATATGAGTTTTTGTTACAAAAATGTGTAGATACAACGTCAAATAGATTAAAAATCTGGTGTGCGTTATATGAGTTTTGTGATCGTCAGTTTTCGCAGGCTACTTACTACCTGATTAATTTAATAACAACTATATTTTGGCCTACACTATTAAAATATTTTTGGAATGGGTTGTATTTTTTCATAAAACATGTAATCAAAACAACAATTTATAAAATTTCATTCAATGTATTAATAAGTTATATTTAATAAAAATAATTATGGATGTTATAGATCCTTGTCATAATTGAACGAATTTTAAATTGCCAATCTGTTAGCTTAATAAATACGCGTTCATTGGCCTATTATAATTCAAACTGCTTTTAAATAGTAGAATTTATTGTAAGTGATGCCAAAATTAAAAAAAAAACGGTTGTAATATAAATTAATTTGTATTCAGATCACAATTAATACATTGCAACCACGATGTTTTATGACTTTACTAAAAAAAACTCACTGTGTTTAGTTCCGTTTAACTATTTACATCTCAAAATAACTATAATTGGCCAAAATCTTGAATTGACTGGATTAGATAACTCTAGCTAGAATCTAGAGTGTAGAAAAAACCTAATATTAATATTATATTTTAATTTTTCGGCGTTAAAAATAATGTTTGAATTCGCTAGTACTGTTATAGAAAAGTGCCAGTACGCAAGTCACATTTTTCTGTAACTAATTTGTATTCATATATTGTGAAAACCATAAAATATATTATGATTATTATATTAAATAAATAATGTGTTTATCTAAGGTGAGCTTCATATCATTAAAATGTGAATGTTTTTTTTAGACATCTTAAAATATCTTCTGATGTATTGTTTAACAATATTATTAATATACAAAAATGATAATGTTCATTGCTAAGGAATCAATAATACAACAATGAATTCGTTGTGTCGTCATAATATATTGTAAAAAAACATAAATAATAAACAATTTGTCTCCAAAACTTGTTTTCTTTTGCAAATACTTCTCTTCCAAACAATGACTCCAAGAATTCCTTTCGCTGTATAATATCCTCGTATATTCCCAGGACATAAATCAGCGCCGTTTAGTTTCACGTTAGCCAATGATATTATATATACATAGTGTATTCTTGGCAGCTGAGAAGTAAGTGCCTGCTTCAGTGCTGGAGAAGTCCGACAGCAAAGATCTAGAACTGTCTGTGAAGGTAGAGCCTTATGTTTCAAAGATTCTTCAGTTTTTGGAGTATGTATATTCAAATTGGGATGGTTTATACGCTCCATTTTAGAGCCGTCATGGTAAAAAAACAATTTGTCGGACTAAATGAGTGGTATTTTTTGCAAAATTTTAAAAACATATACGTTATCGCAGTACATTTTTATCTATTAAAAATTGATATGAAGTTATATATGTCAATAGTACGATCAAAAGTAATTTACTTAATTCTGCTGAAGTAAAGTAGATAGAAACCGTACAAATGCATTACAAAATTCTATAGTATACTATAATATAAGTCTCCCAAAACAAACCCACGACAAATAGTCATTGAACTGTTAAAACCTCCAATGAGACAATTTTGTCAAAATGGTAGTTTTCCATTTTCTATTTCATCATATTAGACCGTATAGTTTGTTAAAGGCCCCAATATTTTATAGCACCTAAATAAAGATATAACTGAAATAAAAACCTCAAATGTGTCATTTCTATTTATGAAAAACGCAGTTTTTATAGTTTCCTGTAAAATTTGAAAACTCAACTACGAACTAAATGTGGCCCAGCCAATATAACAGTGTGGAAGAAAAGTTGTCATAAAATAATAGTAACCTAATTTTTAGAACATTCTGTTGTATATTTTTTACATATTAATCGCGAACAGTTCTAAAAGAAAATAAGACTCATTTCAGATCCAGAATTACTAATATTCATCTTGGGTCAGTTTTGAAAGTAATCACTGCGAATAAGATTTCCCCCAAAGAATGAAAAGCAGTAAAGTTTGCAATACCTCAGAGATGCGATGTGCAAGAAAGAACATAATTTTTATTATTTCTCTTGTTATTTTTTTTGGCAGCACCATGTTTATTTGGTCTATGTTAGCCATCATATAATATAATAAAATAGTATTTATTTATATCACTCAAGACGGTGAATACGAAAACTATAAAATAACATACTACATACCGTAAAATGATTTATTATCCTCCAATGAAATCCTCCTTCATAAATTCCGCACTTTCCAAATCATTTATTTTTTACCTCGAAAGAAGTTCGAGGTCTCACATAAAGAATTTTACAACGCTGTTAATACGAAAAAGCATCATTGATAACCGTCGATAATTTTATAGCTGTAAATAATCCAGTAGCGAAATTAAGAAAAAATGTACAGCCAAGTATTTTTTTAAAGATAAGAAGCATTATTGCGATTTGTCTATGCTACATAATATATAGTTGAACATCGATATAATAGACCAATGCGGGTGAGGGTGTCTTCGTCAAATCCGCTATATAAAAATGGGTCCTCCGGATGCATTTTTACTAAAATATAGTTGAATTTCATTACTTAACGAAACTTAAAGTTGAGATGAGATCTTATCACTGATATTTTTGTTGTGCTTGTCGCTTCTTCTTCCTCGCTATCCATTACTTCCATCTTCATTTTCCAAGACCGAAGTGATACTTAGGGTAACTTAATCTACTTCTAACCAACGTTTAACATTTTTTTGGCTACTTCTTCTCTAGCATTATTTTGTATAGTCTTACAGAAAACAGGAACGTCTAAATCTATATCTGCACCTTGGTCATCAAATTCTTTCAACCAATTTCCAATAACTGCACTTTTACTGATTTGCAGATGTCATTTCCGTTATCTACGAAATCGTTTATATCGAAATTCGTTATATAGAGGTTCTACTGTACTACTTAACGTGTTCTCCATCCATCCGCTCTTTTATTACACCCGGCTTTAACCAGGTATATCTTCTGATGTCGAGAAGCGATCTATTTTATTCGAAGTGAATATCAAGAGCGTAAAAACAAACTAATTACTAAAAAAATGTGTAGCCACCCACTCAAATCTTGCTAAAATTTAAATAATATATACATTATGAATCTTAGTTTTTCAAGCAATTGTCCGAAGTACTCCATATATGGCAAATTTATACCTTGAAATAATTATAATTCATTTTCTTAAATAAGGCATTGGCTACAATATTTAAATTCGGAATAAAAATCTTTTCTTCTGGTAATTAAATCTGTAACCACATCAAATTTCAGTTATAGAAATAAAAAAATAGCAGTTGTGGTTTAGGTGTTGAACATATTTTAAATTAATTTTAAAGATATAAAATAAATCCTGCCACAGAAATGATAACGTTTAATTACTTAAAATTTAAAACAGGATGTGGATAAAAGAAATTAACTGTATAAATAATCACGAATATTAAATTTTTATTCATTTGTAGCTGATTTTACTAAAATAATGCTCAAAATGAAATTTCTTTCGGTCGCCATTTTTGTTTTATGTTTGATTTCGAGTGGAGTTTATGCAGTATGTTACGACGATGTATGTGATAATGAATGCAGACAAAGGGGTTACGACTCCGGTAAATGTGAATCGGGCGAATGCGCTTGTTATAAAAGTGGTAAGTTGTTTTTAATATTATATTAGTTTTAAAATTATCACCAAGATTGTTTTATTCGTTGTCTTGTATACGGCCCTGCTAAGTAAAAACACAGTATCTACATACGGAACTACACACAAGATATTATATTTTTACTTAACAGGATAGTATATCTCTCTGATAGTGTAGAGCAGGGGTATTCAATCTCTTTATATCTATCGCCCACCTTTGTTTCTTTGTTAGCAATCAAATTTTCTAACATCCCACAGGTTCTGCAAGAAAATAATTTAGCGCACCTACAAAGTACTCGAAAACATTGGAAAAAACACTTGAAACCCCCCACAGTGAAAGCTTGAATCACCCCCTATTGGGCTGTAAGGACCAGTTTGGCTACCACTGGCGTAGAGTTTAGCGTGCGCGCCTTGCATCTAGATAATGCGGGTTCGATCCCCAGATTTGCTGGCTTTTTAAAAATCTGAAAATGCAGGACTGGACCATTCGGTTGAACAATTTTCTGACATCCAATTCTCGTACTTTGCGGAGATCTATATAATCCACTTTTTGAATGGAGGTTTCCATATTATGTAGATCATATGCTTCACTTTCAGAGCAAACATAAAACAAAAAAACTGTGTTGAGCACTTAGTTAATAACAAATTCTCTTAAAAAACATTTTTCATCGTAAGTTTTAACATTTCAAAGATACTTTTTTTTATTTCTTCATTTCACCATTGGATGGAAATTTTATAATTTCTTGTCGAAATAAGCCGTGTAATTATGATATCAAACTTCGTGAAACTGAGATAGTTTACTGACATTATAAGAAATTCGAGACTAAAGCCAAAACTAAAAAGAAGAAAACCCATTTCTTTTTAAATATTTTACATTACCAAAAATGAATACGGTATAAACAGAGCAGAATTTACAATTCAGGGATGTCTTAGACAATATGAAATAAAACCTTAAAAGATGTCACTTAATAAAAAAACTTTACTGAATGAATCATATTAGTTTGATTAGCTTTACAATGATTATTGAAATATGTATTTCGATTAAATATAAACGATTGTCTATTTTGTGTTGCTATAGTAACGCATTCCTATTATAATAACATCATTTCTCAAATTGTTGATTTAAATTTTATTATGCTATTATTTTATTAATCGAATTCTTATTAAAATTATTTAATAATTACAATAAATTGTTTATAAACAATGTTTGATAACCATATTGTTACGTACGCAATATTCAATACTGTATATTATGATGCATCACTTCTTTTTATAATCGCTAAGTTATAAAGTGTGTTAGTTATCGAATCATTTTTCCGCATCACTTTAAGTAACCATCTCCTCTTAATAATCATTGGACGGTTATCTGTATTCTGATTGCATGTATTTTCTCGATTTGCTAGAAACTTCCAAAACAACAATATGATAATCATTTATCAAATCATTCAAAAAAATATACATTACACTCACCTTGTTTATAGAAGTTATAAAAAATATCAAATACAACGATTAT
>JAGVSQ010007480.1:0-15287 GCA_022683975.1 Rhyacophila evoluta
TTCATACTGTGTAGATCCATATGCTCCAGCTTGGGAGCGAACATGGTTTAAAAAATAAAACAAATATAAAAGTTATACTAAATGCTAATTTGTTTATTTGAAATTTCATTCGCGTTTTTCTCTTGCTTGTTACTATGTGATTTGGACGTTTTCTGCTTAACTACATCTAATTCAGAGTATTGGCTTTTTTAGAAACAAATTTACTTTATTTTAATACTATGAACTATTGGTAACAACATTAGATATTATTAATGTAGTTCTGAGAGTTCATTAAATCTTGATGCTATATTATCTTGAAAATACATTTTAAATATGCCAAGAATTCTAATATTTCCCAGTCGATATGTTCTAGTCCCATATGTTTAGAAACGCTTGAATGAATTATACTCATTCAATATCGAATTAATAATAAATTTACTATGAAATTCCATAAAAACAACAATGAAATTTCATATTAATATAAACAGGTATTTATTTACGTAAACATAAAAAATAGGAACGTATTTGATGTGAAAGAAGAATGGTGTTTGTCATACAAATTTTACAATAATAAAACTCATGTTCGTTGCTGGTTACAAAAGACGTTCTTAAACTTTTGTAAAAGAAATTCTCACCAATTATCTATTTAATATATTAATATAATATCCCGAAAAAAAACAAACACAATTCTTAGTAAATTTGGTCAATTCTGACATGAAAATTGAATTGCAGTGGGTAAAGGGAAGAAATGCCAAGATAGTGATGTACGATTCGGTTCCATGACATATGTCATGATACTATAATTAATATATAAAACATAACTTTGGGAATCATTGTGCTTAAAAATTTATAAGGCTGAAAATTTAACTGCATGTATACAAACGTAAGTAAGAAAATACTTTGATATTTTTTAATTTAGTCGCGTCTATTTATAAAATTCATGACTTTTTTTCTTTTATACTAAAATAATATCTATAAGGTGCAGAGGTTTCCGTAAGTAAAAAAAGCTTTATTTTCATGAATCATCATCCAAAGACATCGAGTCTATTAAAAATTCTGAGAATACAACCTTTGAATGTCTCACTGGTGATATAGTACCACTATAATATGGTAATACGTATTGTTAAACCATAGAAGCCTTTAGCAATAATTACGTAAATAATATTGACTACAGAGTTGATTTATGAATAGGACGTTATGATAAATTTTAGGCTTACATACAGAATCCACGTACTCGTCAAATAGATGTCCACGTGACAATAAACATATAATTTTTTAAAATCAATCAACCTATAAAATATTGAGTTGTTAATGTATGAATATTTGTTTCGTTATTAAAATGCATGTAGCCCATTTGTAACCATCGCCAATGAGTAACAATGCATAATATATATTTTCTACAAGGGTTGGGCGTTAGCCAATTATAAACTCGTTCACCATACATGCCATTTATTTAGAAACATGTCGTTTTTGTGCACATAAGTACAGGGCCGGGACCAAAGATTGCGATTTTGCATTATGGCTTGAATTTTTTTAGATGAAAAATGTTGAATGGGTCGAGCAATCGGCTTTCCAATCCTGTTGACAAAAATATGTTAAGATTTAGTCTTCACTTTGTAGAAAGCCATGTGTCCGGAGTAGATATATTGTTATAAATATTATTTATTGGGTCTCTCCGTTAATGTCGAGGTTAGCGTGCGCGCCTACAAATCCGGAGAGTGCGGATTCAATTTCCGCATCTGCCGGATTTAAAAAAATCTGAAAATGCAGGACTGCGTGCCCATTGCACTGAGCAATTGTCTAACAAGCAATTATCTTAAAAATAATTTGTTAATACACATCTTCATATTGCGAAGATCCATGTACTCTATTTCAGGAGTGGATATCTTCACACTGTGCTCCACTTTCGGAGTGAACGTGGTTAAATATAATATTTGACATAAAAATGCGCTTGACTTTAATTGGTTTCTCACATTTAAAAGTAAATGTTTTGAAAAAATAAAAAAACAGGTACAAAAACCAAGATGACCAACCATGCTTAAAATGGGTATTTTGGGTATAACGCGAAAGGATTGTTAATAATTAAATAGCTGTCAAAAATCAAATTCTCAAGTCTCAATAATACTCACGTGCAGTGACAGATGTCGCGAAACGTAAATTATAATGGGCAGAAAATAACAATAAAACTCTGTTGTGCAATAAAGAAAAATTACTATTTTACTTTATTATAAATAAGTATCCGCTAATTTAATTATCTATTATTATCTTGTAGCAATTACTGTAAATCTGGGACACGTTTCTCGTAAACTGCAGCAGTACGCCTGTGAAAATATAATATGCCATTTAATATAATGATATAGTCAGACTTGTTGTTTCGTAATAAATTATACATCTGTCATCTAAATTAACTAAGTGTTTCATATTTTGCATAAAAAATACTTGAATAAAGTGATGTCTATTGTTTCTTTTTTAGTCTTCTTTATTCAACTCGTGTCTCTGAAGGTCGAAGGTCGAACACCTTTAATTTGTATAGTTTTGACGCCATCTCGTTGTGCAATGTATAAACTGAAAAATATATACCTGGCCTCTTAATCTTATTGAAAATACTGCCACTTAATATCGGTCTGTGCACCCCTAACACTTCCTTACTGTAGCTTAAAACTAAGTAAGGATATGTTTTGGCTATGGATTTTTGCATGGACCAATTAAGAAGTTTGCCTGATAATTAACTGAAGTATAATGAACATCAGCTACTTTTTATTCCAAAGTGCAGAGACAACCTGCCAATAATCACGCCACTACAGAGGACAATGGTTATTGATATCTCTCACCTGTTTTATATTTTTTTATAATCGAAACTAATTCTCTTAGTAGACTTTGCAACATTTACTTTGTTTTCTATAAGATTTTATCTTTGCTTAATTGCTTAATTTAAACTCTTTTATTATTTTTGGTCTGTCATTTTGTGAAAGCATTAAACATATAATGTGTAATGTTCTTAACATGTTAAATTAAAAAAAAAAACATTTTTAATACACTTCTATAAGATTATCGCTTTTTTTCGCCATGCGTTTCAAATCTTCACAGATTTATAAATTTTCTTTTCTCAAGACGGATATTACGGGACTAATTTGTTTAATAATTCTCTAAATTGCATGGTTAACCATCCTGGGATGATACGTAGGGCACCATTGATATAGTCAACACTGTTGAATGACGGCGCTTGATGGAAAACTCAAAACTATTTGGAATCTGTAAGCTTTCGTATCGATTGCTGTATGTGACTTAAAGTTCATTTCTTCGCACTGTCAATGTATATTCACACCTTTTTCGAATGTATTTATATTAGAAAAACTGAAAAACAAAACTTGTTCTCAAATAATAATGAATGAGCTATGTTGAATTCAAACACATATACCTTTTGTGGTCAGGTAAATTGTTATATTTGAAAAATGCACAGTTAATATATTGATATTCTGATTGGTTATTTATCACACTGAATTACAAAATCGTATTAAAATGTAAATTAAGAAATTAATACAAGGGTTATTTATAAATTCTGTTCAACATCCACCTTAAGAACGGTTAATGAATGTACTTACAAAAATTAACTTTAAAATTGATTGCAATTTATATGTTACTTAATGCATACATAAAACATAACACACGCCTGCGTTAAATGCATTTCAAATATATGAAATCGTTTTATTACTTCCTTAATCATTGAGTCGTATGAAAAACTAATCATATTTTATAATGTATTAATTATCTGACGAAATATATTGCTCATACTAGTGTTGTAATACTCGTATAATATATATGTAGAAATTTAATACCGATATATGTGTAGAATGTGGAAACTAAATTACAAGAAAAAAATTACATTATCAATTTTATCGACGGATGGTATTAAGTGAAAACCGTTCAATGAAAAACATTGAGTATAATCAGGATATTTTGTTAAGAAATGAAGTTTAAATATATATGTTGATACGTAATGTATAGCTATCTCAATGTATCGCACCCCTGTTTTGAGTTATGATTGCATTTAAGTAAGCTACATATTTTTTCTTCTACACTAAGAGAATATTTAAAATCACTCTACAAAATTATTTGGCGAGACATACGCAAAATATTAGTGTTCTTTTAAATGAAGTAAGTGTTGTATAGAGTCAAATACTCCAGTAGCAATGAAACGACAATATCCTTCTTAAATCTTGTAAAGCTCCACTCCGAAAATGGAGGATGTGAATCTCCACAATGTGAAGACGTCTTGACAGATTATTTTTCATAAGAATTGTTTGTGAGACAATTAATTAACCCAATGGGCATCAAGTCCTGCATTTTTCGATGGTTGAATCCGACAGATGGGAACTCAAACCCCCATTCCCCTGATTGCTAGGCGCGCACGCTGATCTCTACGCTATCGTGGGATGTCTGATCTAAAAAGCTCAGCCAATATCTGCGTACAGAATTATGATATGATTATTTATTATTACTATTGTTTTTTACTTGGCGGAATGCCGTAGAATTAGTAACACAAACAAAATGTCACTTCAAATGCCTTTCCATGCGCGTTTTGCAATACACGCGTGTGTGAATTTCCCGTTGTATTATATAACTTATATAAATAATACACGAATAATTAAAACTGTGAACACGCTCGGTTATCGAACTAACTATGATATTAAGTAATTTCACGTAATCGACAGAAACATTTCCTTCCGCTTCTAAACTGTTGCGAAATACACGTGGTCTGCACATTTTTGAAGAGAGTTTACGCGGCGTATGAGTATGTTGTTACGAGACTCACTGTATCGATTTCAATTCATTTTCTTACACATAATTCAATCAACTCAACTATGTTCACTTACTAATGTTGTTTTATAATTCATTTTATAATTAAATACCGAAGAATTGCTTAAATTATATAATTTCCGTATCAATATAGGATATGTTTCATAATAACGTCTTAACTCTTTGAGTAGTATGGATGAACATGTACGTCCGTGCGCTTTGTCACCTTGTTTGCAGAGTCACTATTTTATTTTTAAATAAGATGTTATTGTTTTTGAAGTTATGTATACTGAAAAGATCTATCAATGATTTCTGGAAGTCATTATAATCATATCATTTATTTTAGGCTAAAACAATACGAAATATTACAAATAAAATGAGTAAAAAAAAGGTTGAGTTCGGCATTGAAAATTGTTTTCTTTTTATGAGATTCTAGAGATTCGTATTATAAATAATATATCATCTTCTAGTAACACATTGCACCATGACTTCGTCATACCTTCCTATTAAAATTTAAATATTTTAATTAATTAATGATAATACATAAAATACATTGCAATTTCCCAATTTTATTATAAGCATATCTTACAACAAGAATCTACTAATGTTTACTAAACAATTACCTAGTTATTAATTACAATTAATTAGTTACGTATACCGAATCGATATGTTTTTTTATAAATAGAGTACTACTTAGTACTTTTAATTGATTAAAAGTGTGTAAGTTATTCTTGTGAAGTATGTCTGTTTGTTTATAAACAGTAATTGTATGAACCATCAAATGATTTATAAAGCTCCGATAAATACCAAATCAAGTGCGTAATGGCAGAAATATATTTGGTATACAATTGCATTTAGTGTATTTTTCAAAGTACCATAGATAAATTTTAAATCGAAAGCTTTTAGAAATTATTTATCTATGTTATCTTGAATGTATTGATACAAAATTTACTATATATTATAAATAATAGATAAGGTACCTGCAGAGATTACCTGTCGGCTATTTTGAATAGTAAGTATATTAACGCAGAGCAAGTAAGCGAATGTGCTTTCGTGGAAGCTTTTAAATGCTTTCAGACTATTAAAAGAACAGAACTCTCAAGTGCACGACTTAAAATACCATTTAAACTTCCTATTTCATGTCATGAGAATACATATTACTATGTCTGATTCCACACAATGTTAACAAATATTTTACATAATATTACCATTTCATCTGATCGGCAACATCTTTTCACGTATGTTCGCTCTTCTTCTTCGCTTGATTTCTTTGTGGTTTTTATGGTAATCAGCGTATTAATACCGGGGTTATTACATTCAGCGCGACATAAATTTTTCTTTAATATTTATAAGCAACCAATACTTTATTTATACTTCGTCAGACCGACTCTAAAATTTAAGTAACGACGTTTTATTTCTCTCGTTATTATTTAAAATAACAGCTTGTCGTGTACATTGCCGACGACTTACCGACAAATGAAGTGAAATTATTTTCCACAAATGTCACGAGCTACAGCTACAGGGTATTTCAATTATTCTTCTTTGTATTCCAAAAAATCAATTACTTGAAATGTTTAGACCCATTATCAAGGACCAACAAACCCATAAAGACATTTTTAGTGTGAAGTACATAGACAATGAAACTTGACTTAAAAATACTTTTTCTGTTGGCGCCAAATTTCAACGAGACGTAGTTTTGATAATCTTATGATGAATATTAATCAACTAAGAAACCAGTTTTTTTTCATAGTCACAAGATTAAATTACGACTTAAACCTCATTCGGGTGTCAAATGCAAAACAAAACATAATTATACATACGAGTTTTTTGCATAAGTTTTTCATAAATCATACAAAATAAAATCTTTCATTTTCAAATCATTTGATGTATTATTTATAGCCGGTTCCGATAAAGATATGACGGTGTTTACTAAAGTTTATTGATACGTAGAAACGTCAATTAAGTCATTAAACTTGTATCTAAATGATTACCGATCGCTTCAAAGTGAACGCTTATTAAGATTAAGCCGCACATACCAAATAGTGGAGAGATGCAAAGGAATCGACGAGTTCTGAAGACACCACTTGGTGGCCATATACTCCACAAAGAAAGACGATATGGAGAAAAAACAATCACAGTAAAAAGGCTATTTTTTGCTAATTTCTGAACAAAAAAATAAATAATCAATGTTGGGTTATAATAAAACAACGTTTTAAAGTTTTCAAATTATAAAATATTCCTGCACCGTGATAAATACTGGGTGATTCTCGAGGATTTCTGTATTTTTAATTCCCGCTTCGCGGGTTTTCGATTTTTTCCTGTGAACAACGGGAAAGACTTCCATGTTACGTTTTTTGTTTCCTCGTTTAATGTAACTTATCGAACATTACTTTGAATTTCTCGGTCTAATGCAACTTGTTGACAATCTTTTTTTTAATTTTCTATAATAATATTCCCGGAAATTCCGTAATCGTGATTTTTTATTTTTTTTTCCCGGGAGAAAAATAATGTAACTTTGTTCATTTTAATCAATTTAAAAAAAAATCGAAATTCATCATGAATTGAGTGCCAGTATTAATTACCTTTGGTCGATTGAAAATAACTCATATTGATACATGAGATTGTGGGTTTGATTTGCACGACTATCGGATTAAAAATATGATAATATTATATAATATATAAGATACAGGACTGGGTGTCGAATGGATTGAGTAATTGGCCAACAGCCATTTCTTGCGGAAAAATCTGTTAAGACTTGTCTCCACATTACGGACATCTATATACTCCATTACTGCAGTGAACATCTTCATACTGTGTTCCTTCAAGGCTGACGTGATAAAAATTATTAATTATCACATCAGACATCACGTGGTAAAACACAATTAATAAGACGTATATTTAATATTTTTTATTCCACTGTCAAAACAACAACAGTCTACATATATGCTAATACAATGTCTGCCAGCCTTTTTCAGTTAGCGAAGTACTTACAATCTAATGAAGATTTCACGACGTACCAAAATTATATTATATTTTCGCTGAAACAAATTTTCACACACTTTAAATTATTATATGAAGTCCTGACAAAATCGTACACTTTCGTTAGCAAACACATCGCTTATGTAACTTTTGAGTCAATTCAAAATTTAATTATTATTTCTGCAGTGCATATAAGAAACAGTTCACACAAGATATCTTTAAGCAATCCACATTCACCGGACGAATGGATTTTCCATATCACGTAAAGCAAAAAGAGTCAATGTACCCACTAATTGTTTTTCATGTAGATTTTTTTATCAATATCATGTAATTAATTTGTGATTAAAGATACCTACCAGTGTAATTATTTTGAAGTACAATTCGCGTAGAAGGCAGTGTATTAATATATTTGTTTGTTTTTATAACCATGAACTAGTTTTTAATCTGTATACGTTTGGGATTTAAATAATTATAATTTTATCATAGTTTATTAATTTAATTTTGAAATACAAATTTTGAAGCGTACATCATTTATTGTTTCTTGTGTATCGTAGGGAGTCATTTCCTAATACACCAATACCACGCTTTACGGTCTAGATACGTTCCGGAAAAGCCGTATGACGAATCAATTATTTTGATACAAACTTATATAAAATAAATCGGACCTGCTCTATAATAATGCAGTTTTTAGTTCATAGTGCATTTTATTCTTTTTATATTTTATAAAAATTCTTACAAAAAAATAAAAGTACAAAACAATGTAACAATAAAAACAAATGAAAAAACAAAAGAAATCATATGCACATAATGAACAACATAAATTTAAAAACTGATTTAATATGATGACGAACATTAACACGAAGAATCAGTAAGCTGTAATATGCTGCCATCATCACTTTGATGACAATGTTGTGCCAAACGTTCCTCATATGTTTATGCGGTGAAATCTACCAGTGCTATCTAAAGTGAGAAGCTGAAACTAAACAGAAAGTCGCTGACTACAGGTTTTTGGCCGTATAACGAAACATTGTAGGCCGTAAATCGAAAAAAAATGCAATAGTTAAAAAGGCCATTATAGCTAAATGCCGTATAAATTGTAGCCCTATAGGGGGGTAAACATCTACTAATTATACAGTAATACCCTGATTTATATCTCTCGGTGATAAAGCTCTATACGGAGCAGTAATAAAGGGGCTTAGTTTAACATATCAAAAATATGTATAAATATGGAGTGTATTAATTGAAAAACAAACAAATTTTACTTTGGTTTTGTCTTATAATTGAATTTATTTGAATCATATGTGTGACACACAAGTGAACCATATGAATCTCCATAATATGTTGACTTATCTTGTTAGATTTTTTTTCACGAGAATTGATCTTCAGCTCATTGGGCAACCAGTCTTGTACTTTTTAATTTGGAAAAAATCTTGGTAGCTACATGATTTGAACCCGCGACTTCTGACGTCGCAGAGCGTGCGCTAACTCTCGTGTGTAAGTGTATCCAAAGCTTATTTTATGTTTTTATATTTTTTGGCGATTCTTTGGTTGTTGCATCGCCATGACAACAATACGGCTGTGATACTGTTGATGCTGAATTGTCATTATTTCTTGTCGGATTTTCGAATTCAATTCAGTATATTACCTAAAAAATGTTAATGTCAAACATTTCGAGATTAATACATTGCTGAGAAGTAGGCGAATGCAACTGTCTAAAGTGAAATGTTTACGAGAGCCAAACACTTTTTTTTAAGCTGCTATAAGTTTTATTAATATTTATTTGTCAATTTTATAATGACTTGCATACAAATCTTCACTTCTCAAGTAGATGTATTACGTGTACATAACAAATGAGATACTATTTAGGAACAACTCGATGCATTTTTTAAAGGAATCGTCAAAATAATTTAAAGTTTTTTTTACCATCTTGATGAGAAGCTTCTGCTTTAACTATTTTTATGGTGCTAGGATAATTTTACTTCAATGTAGGCTATTGATAATAGCATTTCTACTGTATCTGTAAACATTTATTCAACAATACAGCCCAAGATGTAAACGCCACGTTTAAAACAGTAGCACTGTATACCGTACTTTTGACTTTCTTTCACAAAAACAACGCTTTTAATTGTATATTACACGCCTGAAAATAACTATTAGAAGAAATCGAGGACAGAAGTTTAGTGAACGCTTAATATAATGCGAAAAATACAAAACTAATGTCAATTCGCATTCAACATTCAAATATTTTTTCACTTCTTTTACATTAAGACGCTGATTGGGCTTAAAGGTATCTCGCCCATGAACCGGCATTATTGTATCATTCATCATAATTAAAAGTATTATGATAAACCAAGTATTAGATATTATTTGAAATCAAATTCAATACAGTATTATTTAAATGTATGATACGAATGACATATCAATGAGAGTCGGCAGTTGTGTTGCTTTAAAAGCAGGTCGGTTCAGTTTTTGCGGTCTTCAAACAACATTATTAATTTAGTTTGTAGCGAAACTCTTTCTAAATAGAGTGAACGAATTGGAATGGCAAGAATTTTTAACGATTGTTTGAAACGAATCACTGACATCAATATAGTCGTAGATCCACACCGATTTTTAAAATATCTGTTTTGTTATAATTGCCCAAGGTTGTGCGAAATGCCAAAACAGTGATGGTTATTTTATTTAGAAACAAAACATTTATGTTCTTTCAAGTGTGGTTTGGTACGAGAATTTTAAAGTGACATGCTATCGCTCTATCTAGCCACTACTAATTATCAGTTGTTTTGTACTTATCACAAGTTTTTCGCAAAAAGATAATATTCGAATGTGGAGTAAAAAGGACGTAACACATATATCACAAATTTTACAGGAATAATACAAAACGTTTATTTAATGATTTTGATCCAAAGTCAAATCATTACATAGACAACATTAAAGTGCATGAAGACTAAAACTGATGTTTTATTCTCTCGATATGATATTAATTTAATAAGTTATTTAAGAAAAATCTATAAGATTGTTTATGTGGAAGCAGTTTTTCACAGGCCATCCGTAAACGCTAAAAGTAGGCACTAATTCAGCATACTCAGCTTATGTCATTTTGATAAAACGTGTATTAAGTTATAAACACCCTGATTATTGAATTAAAGCTATTATGAAAAAATGAAAGCTTCGTCCTTTTTTCTTTCCACAGTCGATATGTCTCCATATCGATCTTCTTTTTCACCATTCATTTCAACTGGATATCTAAATATAAGACTTAGCGTATATTAGTTGTGGGGCAGTATCTTAGATTTTTTTACCATGCACTTATACACATATGCTCAACAATAGATTTATTCAGCGGGATAGATATCATACAGAAATAATTAGTGTGCTCCCCCAAGCCGAAGTGTAGATAGATTGTTTCGGGAAAATAATTCACGTTTATTACGCTGCTGTATATATATGTAATAATTCGTCTGTGAAAACACACACACAGAATAATCTACAGTATAGAAAAGATTTTCTTAGTCACTGCATCATTCTTTTGAAATCATCGAGCACACAGTATTTTTAGTGATCATACGAAAGTCCAGATACCTTTCTGAAAAAACGATAAATTCCAACAAAAAAACCTTCCATATCAATAAACTTCACATAAAGTTTTCAAATCGATTCATCATGTTCTATAAAAAAAATATCAAATCATTGAGTGATTTTGTAATTATTTCAGTGTTTACATAGCGATTCTATTTAGGCAAAATGCATTAACCCTAACAGAACAATAATGCCGTGAATGGGGCTTGATTCCTCGTTCCTGTACGGAAATTTAGTGGGTCCTTTTTTTCGAAATCTGATGCTGAATTTAGATAATAATTCGACATTTGCCTAAACAGGATCGGTCGATATATAAGCTATTAACATATGAGATTTAAACAATCCAATGTTTACGTAAAGTTTTTTATGTCTACAGAAAATAAATCGATATTTTTTGTAATTTTATTTTTGAAGACGAGATATTATCTAGTTAATACAATATGTTTTGATTGCATAAATAATTAGTTCGAATTCCGATGTTTAAAATTATTTATTTAATCAAATATATTCAGTCTATATTCAAATTTAATGGGATGACTTGAACTTGAAAGTTCAGACAATTTATTGTGTAGTGTATTTCGTTGATAAATTTACTGTTTACATTCACGGTAATATTTCATACAGAATAAGACATGGATTCTTCAAAGTAAAATATGTGTGTACAAAAACTATAGAGTGATGGACGTGAATTGTTTTACTGGAGTAACATTGTTCCGTTTATTTATTAATCAATCGTTATGTAGTTATATTATAATGTAACATTGTGTTGTCAGACACCAAACAAGTTTAATAAATTTATATTAATATATTAATGTATTTATTATATGTGTAACGAATAATTAAAATAGTATGGATGGTAAAAAATATATTAAAAACAAAATTAGTTGAAAATACGTTCAAAGTAAAAACTAAAGGCAGTGTTTTTGGTCAGGTGGTTTTTATTTCTAAGACACGAAGCGCGAACGCATTGAAGTGGGTTGATTTCGCGCGAATTTCGTGCAATCGATTTTCGCACGTATTTGCTGATTGAATAAAGGTGATAAGAGATGTTAGAGCGAGTAATCGGCCAACGTGTGCGTTTCGCGCGGTTCAATCAGTTGGATGCAATGAAAACCAGTTGAAACCAGAAGGCCTTTGGCTCGAGATCGCGCCGGTCACCACAGCGAACACATTTCCGCCTCGGCAAAACTAACTACACGGTGTTTTTAGTTTAATGGTACAAATGACAATAAAAATTACTACTTTTGTTTATTTACACTGCCTAAAAAAATTCACGATAGCAGGACGAGAGCAGCAAAGCGTCGGCAACAGAGATGCGAAATAGCTATAAATAAGTGAGTGATCAAATTGTTGTGACGACAACACGTTGTCCCGCTGCCGAATATGCTTACTTGCATCTCGGTCATCGGTCCTTTGCTGCTGTCGCTCTGCGTATTTATCATAGCCTCCGTCTAAGATTCACGTTAGAACCATACGAATTTATAAATTCTACCTTACACTTCCCGGTAACGTAGAAGTTAGCGTGCGCGCCTAGCAATTCGGGGAGTGCGGGTATAATGTACACATCTGTTGGACTTTTAACAATCCAAAAATGCAGGACTGGATACCCATTGAATTGAGTAATTGTAACTAATAATTCCAGTGAAGGAAAAAACTTTCAAGACATCTTCACATTGCGGAGATCTAAATACTGCACTTCCGGGGTGGATATCTTCATATTGTGTATTGTGTATATCACATTGTGGGAGCAAAGATGGTATTAGAAGAAGAATCTTACTCTCTCGATAGATTTCAACTTGTAATTTTTAGTATACCATGTGCTTTTTACTGTAATTAAAATAATTTTGATTTATATTACGTACAAAAGGTCGTCGTTCTCATTTAGATGATTTTATATGTTTTATATTATTCAGCAAAATGTGTAGAAATGCAAAATATTTTAAATATTCAAATTTAATTGAAATTGCGCCGTAAATTTTTGGGTATGAAATTGGTTTGGGTTAATTTATTTTTAGTTTATTTTCAATGTCTGTTTCATGTGGCCCAAAACATCGCCAAATTTGCTAATGGTCTTCTTAGTCAGATTTACAAGACAACAAATTATTATAATTAGATTAAGTGCTTCAAATATTTGAATCGGCTTTGTTTTTGATCCTTTCTGTTTTGAGCTTTAAGCTTGAGCTTAATAACATCAGCGCTTTGTAGAACTGTCCATTTAATGTTTTTATTTGTGGCAACCTGGCATTTAAAAGATGTTCTCCCATACTATTCAATGATTATTCTCATATCACAGTTGGTGGTTAATTTTATATAAATAGAACCGTTTATAGTGTTATGATTCTTGAAAAATATCAAATACTCCCTCCGAATTATTAACACTAATAGCTCTGCAGTTATTTCTGAAATGAGTTGCTAATATTGTTTAGGCATTTTTCTAGACGATGTATTTCGCAAACACCCGGTATTTGGATTAACACACCTGAGCAAAACCTCAGTACTTACTAACTAGGTAGTCATACATTTCGTGACATTGCAAAGTATGAAACGTGTGCTGAGTTCGCTCACAAATAAACCTAGGCGTATTTAATTTACGAGTGTCAATTTTACACAACAGTAAAATTATTTAATATCACACAACAAGCACAACGTGTTCGTCGATATAGCCTTACAATATTATGTATTATATTTATTGCATTCAATTATGTAATAACGAATAAGTGTACATTTAATTATATTATACTATATTAAGTAAGGGTTTGTTTATGTGGGCTTTTTTTTAATTCACAGATATTTTAGACTTCAATAATTATGTGAGCATTATCTCAATCTAAACGCTTCGCAAATAATATATTTTCAAATATGTACATAATGTGAAAAGAATATCGTGGTAGGTAATTCAATATCGAATGCAGATTGGGGAAAAGAACGTAAATCACACAGAAAAAATATACACGAGCCACAAAAACGTTTTTTTTATGATTTTTTGCTAAAATTTAATTATTACAAGTACACAACGAATGAAGCGATCGTTTAATTTACACAATATCATATTATTTTAATAGGTTATTTAAGAAAAACCAATGGAATTAATATGGTGGATGTCGTTTTTCCTTGTCGCAAATTTCTCAGGTACACCCTTTTGAAAACTAAAATCTTAATTTAGATGTTAATACGGTGTTTGCAGCTTATGTCCTTTTGATAGAACATTTATATTAAGATGTATACATTGTGATGGTTGAAAAAGGTTATTTATTTAAATTGAGACTTATGAGACGATATGGCGATAAAAAGTGTTCAGTTTAAATACTACTAAACCATCTTAATTTCAGTAATTATTTTCAAATATTACATTGTCTAAAGCTATCAAGGTTTTTATATCAAAATAGATTATATCTATTATAAAATCAATTAATAAATCCTAATTAAGTTCTTACATGTTAGTAGTTTTTGTGATACAATATTTAAGCTGTGGTACTAGCATTTGAGCTGGTTAACATTGCAACACAGAATTCATAATATAATTTAGAGATAAGATCTTTAAGCACTGTCGAGCTCAAATTCGTCAATGGCGTTACTAATTATGTTACTGGTTTTCTATTTACATACCAATAGAGCTATACATACTGGTTAAACCCATAAGTTTATATGCACTAAATTATAACTATTTCATCTACTTTAAATGGTCAAGATGAAATGAAAAAAGTTGGCAATGCACATAAGCTCAGAGCCCTTTCAATTTAACTTCCATGTAAGCTCCATTGTCTTAGGTCACGTTATCGAATTCAATGCACGGAGATTTTTTGAAAACTTAAAAATGCAGAAGTAAATACTCAATGAATTCAACAATTGGCTGATTAACGATTCTCGTGAAACGAATTGTAAATATAAATTTTTGCATTTTTTTTTTATATATACTATGTTCGCTCCCAATATGGAGCATATGGATCTACACA
>JAGVSQ010007481.1:0-15286 GCA_022683975.1 Rhyacophila evoluta
CTCTTTGTTCTTTTTTATATTTTTAAAATATTGCTTTTATTTTTTATGTTCTCTTTTAATCTGTTTTTAATTTTTTTTATCATCATATTTATGTCGTATTGTAAATGTATTAAACTTATAATTTGTAATGTTACAACATGTATAAAATAAATAGTTTTTTTTATACCATGTTTGCTCCCAACGTGGAGCACATGGATCTATACATTGTGTAGATATCCACTCCATAAGAGCAGATAGAGAGCAGACAGATTATTTTTCACGAGATTTATTTGCCAGACAATTACTCAACCCAATGGGCATCCAGTCCTGCATTTTCGAATTTCGACAGATGGAAAATCGAGCTCGCATTCCCCGGATCGCTAGGCACGCAGGCTACCAACCACGTTACTTGTTATTACAAAATATTTTTAGATAATAGTCATCAATGTAAGATATTAATCATATATATACGTATTACAATAAATATTATAAATGAGATCGATAAATATAATTTGAATTGGAGCAACTCGAACAAATTGATATACATAAAATATAATAGATCTTCCAACGTTTCAAAACATTGTCGCAAAATTTCCCTTACAAATGTGATTTTACGTAGGAAACTATGTATCAGGAAAGCATAAATCCGAAATAGATATCCGCCGTCTCGATTGTTCGTCTGGCAGAACCTTCATTCGTAGTGATTGGTTTCCGGCACGACAATAAAACAAAATTTTATTATCAGGAACCGAGACGCTGCGAATAATAAATCTTGCATCCACCTCTCGAGTCTTAACGGTAGGTAGCTAAGTATCAGGCCAACATAAAAAAGAACTGGTTACATAAAGCATAAACTTTTCCAATTACTTCGGCCGCGGCGGTGAAACAAAGAGAGGTTTACGTCGAAAATATTCCCCAGTATGCTTTATGGCGGTAGCGACTGTACGCTGAGATTGTTCGCCACTTCTGCGGCTTCATGGTATCCTGATACTTTTTCCTATTCGCGAATTTGTGAAATTAGTTGGAAGTTTTTCGCACAATGTTGGCCACAAAATATTGTGCGTATCCTGTATATTAAAGAAGGAAGCGAAATATGAATAAAAGAAAAATGGTCCATTAATAAATTTTCGGAGAAAAGTAAAATAAAAAGATTAAAATTATTTTAGGGATGATGTATCTGAAAATTAAAGTACACTAAGGAAATATTTCGTATAATTTTATTTATTTATTTTGTACATGTTATAACATTAAAAATTACAAGTTTAATACGTCAACAACACGATATAAATATGGTTATAACGAAAATATCAAAAACATATTAAATCCGCATTGGTATGACTACTGGCAGGATAAGTCGTGCATTTGGGAATGAAAAATAGCTGATGTTCTCGATTTCTTAGGTAGTTATCAGGGACATACATACCAACATTAGCAAGACCGGCAGAGTTATCAATAAGACCACGCATAAGTCGAAAAAAATGCGTCACCAAATTCATTTTCATCAGTTTTAAGCTACAATAAGAAAGCTTGCCCAACATGAAAGCATACTCCATTCATTAGTGAGATAATTTTGTATGCACTCACGTTTTAAGCACTAAAATTATTCACCACTGTCAATTCAACGAATTTCATAAAATCAATTAAATTGGATATGCCGATTTGTTTATAATGCTCCTTTTTTCCAAACAATGAACAAAATAAACTGAAAAGTGATTCCGAAATTCGTAAGAATGTGTATAAATAACATTGCCGCATGTGATCGCTCACATTTCGGAATGAAAGTAGCACCTGAGATTGAATTTGAACCCATATGACTGATTAATGTGTCATTTTATATGAACACACATTAGACATTTAATAATATGCACTGAAATGTAATGCAAATTGTGTTGATTGATTATTATATTACGTCTTACTTATAAAATGTACTTTAATAAATCGATGGATGATGACATATAAGAGAAAAAAAACGGTTTTAGAATGATAATGAATCTTGAAAACTTCACGTAGATGCGTGTTTCAGATAAAGAGTGAATGCTTATGAAAGCCGAATGGTAATAAAACTATTATTTTTGTAATTATCTTGCAAGTTTGTAAGCCTGTTTTCATATACACCATTTTTTTCAGAATTTTCAGGAGCTCTATTTATGATGCTCGCAATTCGATGTGTAAATAAAATCCGAAGATTATAATATGATATCCTTAGAGATTAGTATTCAAAACATGTTAAAGTTGACGATAGAGTTTTTGCTGAAATAAATATTTCTCGTTGCCTATTTGTTAAATGACTGTGAACGTAAGTATAACTTGGAAGTTTTCTGGATGTTTCAAGATATTTTGCAAGGTTTTATGGTACAAATAACAATATTAGCCGAGCTCGGCAACGTTATCAGGATGTCATAAAAGTGAAACGCAGAGAAGAGAAATGCAATCCTAAAAGTAATTCAGTTCCTTGAACGATGAAAGTCGCATTAGCTTTGTATGGAAAAGGCAAAGCATTCTGTCTCTTTTACAAGACGAAGGCATTTCGTTTGAAAACACAATGCTTTCAGTACTTATATGATGAATGTTACACTATGCGACTAATATAAGTTTTAAGAGTATTAATTGGGCCTGTAATTGCAGTATATTTATAAAAATCTAACTCACTAATAGAAATATAGATTTATATTAAAATCGATTGAAAATACATTATTTACAAAAGCTTAAATTAAGTAAGTAAACTTAAAGCTTCAACCATGCTTTTTATGGGAGTAATCTTGTTCTAAAATAATGGCATATCGTAAAACTTACCTTGTACTATATTTAATCAAATATATTAATATTAGTCGGTTACCAGTTGGACCAGTTTTTTATATTGTTGTTCCAAAGCAACAATGGGATATATTGAAAAAACTTTGATGTTGTGACTTTTAGGTTTATATGCATTTTAGCACTATCAAGTGGATTAAACTTACTATATATTTAATGGAATAGCATTTATCATCTACATTTATGTGCTTACTCGATATGGCTATTATAAAGATTGTACTTGTAATAAAAAAAATAAAAGGAATTCTACACAGAGAGCGATTTGATGACGACGACAGCAGGTGACCAATCACAGCAAGGAAGAGCAATAAGAGCGACGGCTGCTTTGCTGTGATTGGTCACCTGCTGTCGTTGTCGTTGAGTCGCTCTCTGTGTCGAAAGCATAGTTCTTTCTGAAGGTTTTTACATATTTCGAAAATATCATAACTCAAATAGCACTTGTATTAAATTTACTTAATTACGAATTTAATTAGAAAACTTTTAGATAATTGATCGACAAACGAAGTTGCATTATCTAAAAAATTCTTTCACAGAATATTATAATTGTTCATCTTTTAATTCCCGTAATGTAAATTTAACCTGAATTCCATTTCACTTCTGCCTCTTCTACAGTTTATTTTTTTCTTTGATAATCACGTAACTGCAAATTCACGTAACTCGAAGACTACATGTATTATTTTAGGCTGAGTAAATATGTCGTCATATCAACAAATTTAACGTTTTACAAAATTGTATTTTAAAATTAACGAAATGCAATTAAAGCGAACACAAATTGAAATTTATTTCAAATCCCTAGAAGGCGGGGGTGCCATGAAATAATCAGCCATTGACCACATCAGACACGATTGGGAGAGCTGTCAGCGGAGATTTATGTTCAGGCGTTGGCAGTCTGCGAGGAACGGAGTAAGGACATTCATCCTGGCGTCAGGCTAACGCTGCGCCGTACCGTCGTGGTGACTTTAAAGGACAGGTTAATCTATTAAGTTTAAGCCCAAGTTAGTGACGTTCGACTAATTGTAAGGATAAGTAAAGATTTCTTGTATTCAGACAAGCAACAAAGGAAAAAACGAATATTTATTTTAAATCACTGATTGTTTTGTTCCACAGTAAGCCGATATCAGCTAAAAATATAAATGGCTTAAACTTTATACGATTTATATTGAATCAATTAAAAATGCAATAAGAGGTTTAAGAGGTAAAAAATATACCAAAAATCAAAACTAATCTAAAGCATTTCGTAATATTTTGAGTCATTGTAACGCATAGCAGACAAATTGGTGTTTTTGAAGCTTTAAAAAAATAGAGTGAATAAAAAGTGAGTGTATTTTGATGTATTAAATTTCGATACTAATGCTATTTGTCATTATACTTATTTATTCTATTATTGTATTAACATGAATATTGGATACCACTATACATATACATGTATACACTGACCGAATGTTTGATTATCTGGCCCTGAAGAGTCAGATGCTAGTTTGGCGTTTAGAAATTTATTTATCATTCGAAATCGAATTTATTTAAGGTGTCCATTTGCTCCTTGCACAATTATGCTCTTCAGTCGTGAGTTAAAATATATATTGAGGTATTTATCAATGCCAATATATAATAAAATCAATAAATATGAAGTTCTTTTCGATGAATTTTCAGCAAATTCCTGACTTATTTACGAGTTTTATGGATTCTGAAAAGTGGTTTAATATTTATTATTTCATCTGTACCAGCGAGATCTGTGACTATTTATAACAGTTATTTACATATTTATACATGATATGAACAAATGGGTTGCCATTAACAACACAACTTAACTCTTACAATGGTGCGTAATCATTTTCTTATACACTCTTTACGATCCAGTTGATGACAATTGTCTAAATTACAGCTTCCCAAAATGTGGGTCGTGCGGTCGACGACTTCTATGGGGTGCCGATTTTTCTTTTACTTGCGAATTATTATTTGAAATGCCTTCTTTAAATTTAATTGTAGCCTTGATTTTTTTCAGTAAACATTATAAAATATAAACATTTTTGTATATATTTAAATAACTTATACTCATTACTAATATCGGTTACAATCCTATTTATTCGGCTACTTTTCATACTGGGATGTAAGTTTTCATTATCGGAAAGATCATGAAATTTTTTGGATTTAACCTTTTCCACTGTCTAAAAAGCGATTATCTGCTTTTAGCATGTAAATATTTCTATATTCCACAACAAGGAGCTAAATAACATTAGAATTCCCTCTTGAACTTCAACTTCTTTGCATTATAAGATCATTTTCTACAAAATAATTTTCTAATTTATCAGCTAACCCCAAAACTTTATTCACTGTTTCAATGTGAAACATGTAGCTTCTTTTTTACTATCATGATAATCTAACATATCGACTAGTTTTTCTTCGTTAAAAGCACGGTCTTTCCATATTAATTACAATTAAAGATTTGTTCGCAGATTTCAACCTATTCAATTGCCATACGTTTCTCGTTTTTTTGCCTGCTGAATTCAACTGATTTTTAACGTCTATAAAAAACTGTTTTTTGGAGGCTGTTGATTATTGTTATCTAATTTAGGGGAGTGTGGCATGGTAAGTTTGGGAAGAACTGTTCTTAATATTGCAATAGTTCAATTATTGAACACGTATGATCTTTGAAGGGACATTACAAGTATTGCTTATTAGATTGATCATCATAGTGGCCTTGCTGAAATAAGCACGCATGTACAAATCACCCAGATGTATTCGACGCCGATGATGAATCACTCGGTAGGTGGTATATTCATGCGATTTAAAAGAATGTGTCTACAGACTTTCTGATTTTTGTTCACGTGTCCCAGGTCTCAGGGTCACGTGGGTTATGTCACGTGTATCGAAAGATTTTCCCATCACTTTTGTATGAAAAGGGTCAACTGGGGAAGGAAATCAAAACTGACGCCGGCGTACGAAAGCAATTTGTCTTTTACGCGGGTGTAATTTTTACGCATGTGTTTTTTTCAAGTAAAATATGATACATTTATTTTGAAAAGGAAAAAACACATTTGTTAATGTCGTTTATTTTTGTTGGCAAACTCATTTAAAATGTATGAATAACTACATTAAGAATTACATACTGCCTTTTTTTTACCAAAGACATATCAAGTCCAGGGTCGTATGGTGCTAATGTTAAAATTCCGCACCGCAAAAAAACACTCTAAGATGATGGGCGCCTATTTATAAAAAAAATGAAATAACATGTATTTTTTGTGCAGTGATAGTTGCATAACTTGAACAAGTATAATATTATATAAAATACTAGAAAAAGACTAGAACGTTGAAAATATGCAAGTTGTAAATCAGTGGATATGTAAAAAGATGATTCAAAAAACTTTTCTTACAACGGCGCCTCGTATCTACGGCGCAGCACTGGTGAAGTCATAGACTTCGCATCTATCTGGGTATCGATTTTACTTGACATTATCACATCACCCATGAAAAATCAATACCTCGTATAACACACAGAAAAAAAATGCAAGAAATTTTCAATAGTCATTATCTTTAAATCGAATCCCATATTTTATTTAATGCCAACATTACAATTTATTAGTTAATTAAAGTAACACAAATGTGAATTCGATTTAATAATAGTGATTAAAGAGTTATTTTCATCTTGTATGGAATTTGTGTCATGTGGTACACGAGGTATTGCTTTTTCATGAACGATATGTATTATTACTTCAAGTTTCAAACGTTTTTTGTCGAAAGTGCATATAGAAAACGAAACCGATTTTTTAAAAAACATCTTTTAAATATCAATCTAGTTTTATGACAACTACTTCCTGAGATAAAACCTCTAGCAAAATATACTCCCAATTAAAAAAAAAACCTGAGTGGAAAACACTAGTAACTGTAAGAATAAAAAGAGCTAACCCAATATTCTATTGTTTTATATAGCGTGTTTTTAAGAATGAGATAATTATGTGGAAGATTCATTACGTGGATGTTTGTTAAGAGAACTTTTGATCTGTTGTGTTATGAAGTTTTTTTTGTGCTCCACAGCAAGGTTAACGTCAAGAATGTAATGTTTTTGTAATTTTCTTTTATTTAAAGATGTAGAACTTGATGCCTAATAATTTGAGTAATCGATCTTTACATTGCAAAGATCCTTGTAAAGATCTATCAAGATTGTGCAAAAATATATATTTTCTGCAATATACATTTTCACACTGTGGGGTCTCAAATGCCCCATATAGTAAGCAAAACATTTCAATGGGAATTTATAAATATGAGAAATGGATAAAATCAATTTAAAATTCAAAAAATTAAATTTGAAATGAACTCCAATATTAAACTCGAATTCCTTTATTAATACTCAAAATTCGGTTGCTTTGATCACGTTAAATGGTTTTCTTCAATCGATAGTAAATTGGACTTAATTTTCTCATTTTCGTGTAGGCGTTTTAAATACTCAAAGAGCACTGATACTTTATAATATATACATAATATTGAATAAAATTAATATTATACGATAATATTTTAAATTCGAAAACACAAATGATTTTTGTTTCGCTCGAAGCTTCCATTTCGAATTCATCATGTCCTAATTCTACCATTAACACAAGCGATACTAATTCAGATAAATTTTGACAACAAATGGGATATACTTTTTCTCGACCGTCGGCATTTCATTTCCCGCTCGGAACATCTGCACTCTTTCTCTTTTTCTCCCGGAATTCTCCCATTATTCAACCAGCCGTTCCACAATGCTGCCCCCTGCCCCAGCCAAACATTTTCCATATTTACCGAAAAACGACGTCAGCGGGGCTTGCTTACTTAGCAGGACGCACATAATGTTTATTTAGAACGTGAACTTTGCGTGATTTAGGATTATTTCTCATTTCTGTTATTTCAGTAGATATCTTTTGATTTATACTAACAATAAGTTATATCAAAATCCATTACCGTTCTGAGATAAATTGAATTACCTGATGATAAAATTTAAGTAGAACATTATTATTATTTAAGTTCATCATTTTATTTGTATATACTACAACCTGTATTAACAGACATTACCTTAGGTAGATTCAAACGCATACATAATTTAAATTGGTTTAATTCATCTCGTTAAAACAAATTTACTTCAACACTTCCGTGTATACAACATTGCAAGTTTCTTATTGATCATCGGTGATAATGTTAAAAAAAAAACACAATTAATCTATAAATAGCAATATAAATAACATATAAAAAAATTACGTTGCTATTGTTTACCGTTTGGGAGAAGGTAGTGTGACAACCAGACAAACTTTTCTGATTTAAAGTATAGTATTAACGTGTTTTGTTTTTTTTATCAAATCCGTTATTTAATTCTTACTCACTTCTTCGTCGAACAAATTAAAGGAGAGAACACAGTTTTTATTATTGGAAACACAAATTTTCCAAACAAACTTTTTATTGAAATAGGACTGGTTTTATGCACGTAGATAATTGCATCAGATATTAGTGAAACATTAAAATATGTATATATTATAGACGTGAGAATTTATTTTTGAGTATGTATTGCGTTTTGCCATGCTTTTTCTCGTGTGTTTTTAAGTACACAGGTACTAGGGTGATGGTGGCTGTAGGATTCAAAACTTCAATCTGCAGTACTGCAACAAGTACCGTTTAGCTTTCAGTCATCGGGGGATATTATATTTATTACCATATGCGCTTTGAAAGTGGAGCATACATATCAGGCATTTAATAAATTTAATGAAAATCCAGTCTCACATTTTAGAATCTTCAAAAATCCAGCATATACGGAAACCGAGCTCGCATTCCCCGTATGCAAAGGGCGCACGCTGACCTCTCGGCTACTGAGAAAAACTATAGAAATAACCCCTATATATATCGACCATGGAAAGGAAAAAGAACGTAATCCTCAATTTTTCAAAATAGACTTTTTTCTATAGTCAGAATGTATACAACTTGATATACGTTATATTATAACAAAAGTATATAGGCTTAAAATGTCAAATTGGTGTCTAAATTGAGCTTTTAAATTTTTTAAATGCGATCGTTTGTGAAATTATAGAAAATTATAGAAAAATTACAGAAAAAAAGCTTCAATTCAATCAATTTTACTGTTTTTTTTTAAATAACTTAATAATATAAATAAAACATTCATACAATTGAAGGTTGTGTCTATGCAATGTTTTAACTTTGGCTTAAAATCATCAAATGAACGTTTTTTATGCCTTCTGTATTTTTTTTCAATGTAGGTTACGTCCTTTTTCCTTTCCAAAATCAATGTGTAAATTTAATAATTTCTTATCTTAATATAAGTAAATACTTCGTTTAGAGGTTTTTACCTCCATTCGAATTATATTGTGATACTGAGGAGACTCTTAACGTAAATTATTTAATATGATTGAAAATAAAAATCTTCTAATAGGCCACGTAAAATTACAGTGATATAGATAGGCGACAATTAAGCCTAATTATTTAAATTTATCACATATAAAATAAAAAATATTTTTTGTGCATTTGCCGAAAGAGTCATTTCAGTATATTTGGTTTTCGAGAATCCAAATGCCTCGGTTCATCCATTATAAAATTTTTCTTGTATTTCGTTTGCGACTTACATCCGGATAAACCTCTCTTCTTTTATTCTTTTTAACATGTAAGGGCACAGAGAGGGCGACCTCTTTGTGAAAAAACGTTTGTATTAAGCATAGAAAACCAAAAGAAATGGTTCAATCGGGCGCACGAGGGGCGGAGGATGCTCGGAGGGCATCGAGTACTCCCGAGTGAAAATTTTATACGTAATAATTTACGATAAATTTCTCGGTTTCTATATTCAAAAGAAATAACAAAAAAAAGATGTGCGAGTGCAGAATTTAAAATTCTATCAATAAAATTCAGCCTTGCTTATTTTTCATTTATTATGTTAGTCTATATTACGTGTCAGTGGCAATAGAAAAAAAATGGTTTAAGAACTTTTACTAAGGTTCACCTAACTACTTAAATTTAATACAGAGTAGCCTATTTTTATGTCAAGTTATTAAATAGCTCAAAAACGGTTGCTGTGGTTGGCGAACCTTCAAAAGAATGCAGTAAGACATTTTTCTTTTGGGCTGTTCGGTAGTCAGCTCGTGCGGCACTAGTGACTGTGAATTCTCAACTTTTTAAAATTCTCGAAGTGAGAGAAATCTTTTTTTTTTTAGTAAATTTCGAGAATTATATTTACTTAATATTTTCGATAAATCTAAAGAATTCTCGAGAATTTTCTAAATTTAGTAGGAATATTGTAAATCAATTTTAAATCAAATACTGAAACAATACGAGACAAAACTTTGTCATGTATTATAAATGGTTCCCAAATAATACACATGAACAACAATATAGCAACAATAATGTGATATTTAAGTTATAGATATAAAATTTCTTTCATTATGTATCGACGTTGGTTTTAATGTGCCTCATACTGTTTCACAATATTATTTTATAAAATAAAATTTCGATTGTTTTGTAGCTAAAAAATAACATTTAAAAAATGTATCTTTGGAGGCGCCGGGCATCGATCCCGGTACCTCTCACATGCTAAGCGAGCGCTCTACCATCTGAGCTACGCCCCCAGGTGAGAACTGTGAAGTTGAATATGTATATATCTTAAAAATGTCAAGTAAATCTGGGTCAATACGCTGAACTGTTATAGCCACACCCATGAATTAAATAATTGAAGGTAAAAAGTGAAAGGGAGATATCGACAAATAATCCGGCTAGAATTAATATAAAATTATCTAAAGTGTGTATAAAATCTACTAAAATATTAAAAAAAAATAATTACTTAGCTAAAAATTATAAATATTATTTGCCACCGCAAATCGTCACGTCACCGCGTAGAAGTATTAATTTATAAAGTCACAATGTCAATTTCGCATTTCCCATTCCATTTATTTATTTCTCTTATTTTATCATTTCACATGTTGAGAACATTACAGATATAAGTTTAAGCCGTTTAAAACGTGACATAAAAAATAACAAAAGAGTTTACGCACCACATACGTTGAAAAAGATATGAAAAATATACGTTTAATGTATAAATAACATGCATAATAAAATAGTATATCGTTCATTACCAAGCAATATCTTATATACCACACGATACAAATTTTACAAAAGATAAAAAAAAACTCTTTAATTACAATTAATATATCGAATTCCATACATTATAATTAACTAAAACTGGGTAGTATTTTTTTAATAATGATATTAAAAAACACGAAATTTAATTTGAAAATACTGGCTATAAAGAGTTTTTTTTTATTTTGGCAGTGTGGTATACAAGGTATTGTTTTTGTCATGAGCAATATTACATTTGTGTAAGATATTATACTTTCATTGTCAATCTGTATAAAAAATGGTGTTTGATATGTAAAATAAAAAACACGTTGATCTTTCTCCGACTGACTGACTCCGTAAGGTACCGAATTTGTGTGAGATGCGAGTGAGATAGCACTATTATTATCAAAGCATGAGCAAGACAGTGAATTCAAAATTTATAGAATGCGTTCAATTAATGTTTCAAATACACTAGTAAGTATGCACGATTAATTTAAGTTTCGAACGATTTGTAGATTATAAAGAACATACTACACGACAGATTAAAAGGATATGAATATTGTGTTAAAATGAATTCAGAAATTCGGTTGCAATTGTGTCCTTCATATCATTTTATTCATTGACCATTTTCGACTTCAAATATGGCGTCCGTATCGATTTTTTTCGTCATTTTGTTGTTCGTCCGCAAGAAAAGGAAGCTAAAAGTTTCAGGTTTAACCAAGAAATACGATCGTACGTAAATATTGACAGAAGTGAATCAGTGCTGTATTTAGGTTGGGCATTATCAGTATAAAAAATTAAGTCGTGCAATATAATTTAAATTTTGAGAAAACGATCGATAGGGTATACAATTTTAATCAAATAACAAAACGAAATGTAATAAATTATATTTTATTTCATCTTATACAGGATTTTTTAAATATGTAGTTTAAAAAAATCAAAATCAAACGGCAAATATAATAAACAGATTAAAATAAAATGTCTTAACGTTGACAGTATAATTTTAAGCTATTTATTAATTTTAAATTCCCTATTATACTAGTATAAACCCTAGCATAATGAACGTGAAGCACTCTTCGAAGTTTTAAAACCACAGCTATCCGGTTTTAAAACCAAATAAGTAAAAAAAAAAATGATTCTTTTGTTTTCGAATTGGTTGTTATTGTATAATGTATACACTAAAAATGAATTTTTGTTCCAAAGCGATATCCAAGATTGACAATATTCAAAATTTCAAACGGTTTTTGGAATAAAATTGGTTTTAAAATTGAACAGCTGAGCAGCTACACAAAACTTTGCTCGGCATGCACTATAGTGTGCACAATTTTTGATTTAACCGTGAGCCATGTTAGCATCGAGCCTTAGCGCTTAAAATCTTTTGTTTTGTAGTACAATGATTAATACCATTTAAATATTATATTAATCGATAAATAATTAATGATAATTTGAAAAATTTTCGCCATGATTAAAATTGATATGATATAAATATGTTCGACATTTGATAATGTTTGGTTGATTCGTATGGCTTCTTATTTGGTAATCTCAGTAAAAGAAATACTCTCCTTAATGTGACTCTGGAGTTCGTATTCATACGACGCAAAGTGTATTTACTAATGGCGTGAGGTTTGTATGGGATGCGGAAAATTTCACCCAGGAAGTATGTGGAGAGATCGACTTTCTCACAAAATACTATCTTCGTGATAAGCACTACGCTTTATGTATATATTAATGCAATACAACGATAGCTTTAAACCAGTCTGCTTACGAAAGATTCAAACTCACAATCAAATAATTTTATTTATCTCGTCATTAAAAATTTATTTCAATAATTGAATATATACAATGTGTTAGTCTCTTCTTGATTATCGGTGATGATTTTAACACTTGGCCTACGGGACCCGTAATATTACGCGATTGTGTACTCTAGCGGCTATCTACCGGACTGGGAAAATTCCGTGCCTCATAATATAAATATTTAGACTGCCAACTGTAGTCAAAAACTTTTACTGCATTATAACACCAATATAAAGCGCGTTAGAGTTATCCTACTACAGACAATCATTTTTAGACTGAAATCGTCTTATTTGCTTTAGCTTACTTACTTAACTACTAAGTTCAGAATACATATTTTCGTATATATCAAGTTTATTTATGCCGACGACAATTCTATTACATTTTTTCTCATAATTTATATAAGCTGTTACAGTAATATAATATTGAGATGTTGATAAACTGATTTTGCATAGAATGTCGAGTACTATACATAAAAAATATTGAAATATTTGACGTGTTTTAGAAACTAGATTAATTTTCGCAAAGGTTAAGCACATTTTGCGAAGTTGGCAAAAGTAGCCCGCAGTTAAAGTGTTAAAATTAAAACAATAGACATAGAAAAGGCAGTCAAAATGACAAGTAAAAATTTGCAAATTACTATTATTTACCGTTTAAGAAGTGACAGATAGACGCCCACATGTTTTTTCATATTTCATTTAGTATACGAATTAAAATTTCACTTATGCAATTAACAATAGATTTAAAAATAAATAAGCATGTAGATATCTGTATTGTGAAAATTTATCATGATAGATTGTTCAATGAGAATAAGATGCACCTAATTGTGCATCCAGTCCTGTATCTTCAATTTTTTAAAATTTCCTTATCTGCGGGAATGGAACTTGCAATCTCGGACTGCAACTTGGCCAATTAATCATTAGCAATAAATGATGATACAAGAAATTTTAATTGCAATCATTACACAATCGTGCTGATGTTAAAGCTCCACAAGTACTTGTATAAATCCGATTTAATGCATTATTAGTCTTATGATATTGTAGCGAGTTGTGGCTTTTCCCGGAGCGAATACCGGTTCACATGTGCTTTGCTTTTACAGCTCGAGCGCTTATACCGAATTTCCAATCATTAGTTTGTACAACACAACCACTAAATTGTTATAGACTGCTAAGCCACACACTAAAACACGTGTCTTTGTATCGACGTGGAGATCGAAGAAACCGCAAGCGTTTCGTCAACATTTTAGACATGATTAAATTTCACGCACAATATTATATTGTATCAGGGATTTTATGGTTGATATATTTACAGTACCGGGAATATCCAGAAATATCGGGAGAACACTTTTTAATATAAACTATTGCTTAAGCAACTTAGGTAAATGATCATTATTCCATATTTTTTACATATTATAATTATTATTTATCTAGACTTCTAGACAGATCTGTATGTATATATACATATGATATTAAATTATTTACCTTGTCAGCTCAGTAAATAGAGTATTAGAAAATATACAGTTTGGGTATGTTTACTTGAAAAATGGAGATTTCAGAAATGTAAAGAGGGATGACATTTTTATTACGAGAATTGATTGTTATTCAATTGGTCAACCTACTCTTGCATAATTGGATTTTTGAAAATCTGGCAGCTGTGAGATTTGAGCACGTAACTTTCGGTTGCGAAGCAAACACATTTACCCCTTGCCTATCGAGGCGACATATATATGCACCATTCATAATTTAATATACTCAAAATAATTGTGAAAATTACAACATGAATATTTGTTCATATAGATGACTCCCAAACTAATTTATGCCACGGATCCCTAAATTAGATAACAATAATTTGCGGCGCTCAAAAATTCGTTTCTTATAAATATCAAGCTACTTCGCAGAATTATTATTTTTTTCAGCTTGCTCGTATAAACATTTTAATTAACTAATTTTAATTTAACCAAATTAATTTTAAGTTGCCACGGAGCCCCTCAAGATGGACCCCTGGGAGAGACCACTGATATAAGGGATGCGTAAGTATATATTGAAAAAGATTAATTTACAAAATATGTGTATTAAAATACATTTTAAACCCAAATATTTACTATTTATAATGTTTGAAAAAGCTTTATTAATATGAAATTCAATTGGTCTTGAGTTTACAAGTCTCCATACTAAGAAAAATCAATTGATAGTATTATATTAATATATTTTTTGTTTGAGTACAAACTCACACTGTTTGCGCACATACGTATGGTTTGAAAATATTGAAAGCAAAACATTAGTATTTCCAAAATAAACCGGCGGAGAAATTGATAAGTAACATTTATTCACGAGATTAAATTAATTAACAATACGCAAAAACAGTATGTAGTGTTTATTTTTTTAATCCCATATTCAAAAGGGTTTATCATTTAATTATATCAGATTTATTACTTAACCTTTTGATTGCTAAAATCGACTAAGTATTGTTCTTCTTTCTCTAGAAATGTTAACAAAAATACTTTTGCGTCTTTGCGTCAAGTTTTATTTTCGAGATGTCATTAAAAATAATATAATATATTAAATTTATCACAACATTAATAACAAGTATGCGTAAGAACTTCAAACACAGTTTATATTATATTAAA
>JAGVSQ010007483.1:0-15285 GCA_022683975.1 Rhyacophila evoluta
GACACGGGTCCCGTGTTGTGCGCGTGGCTCCAATGTTTCAATGGACACGGGAGCCGTGTCGTACGCACTGAACGTGTTAAAAGGTCAAATACTCTTTTTTTCAGGAGTACATTGAAACACTTCACATAAAATATATTAGTATTATTAGTATCACTGCCTATTACCTAGTTACATACACGAAATACTCCATGGGTTTGACATCCTGATGAAAAGGTTTTCTGCTTGTATCTGATAATTTAAGAAAAGACAATACCTGGCTGTCACATTACTTAAAATCGTAAAACTTAAAGTTGACTATAGTAAATCGGAGAATTAAGGGTAGCTAGCGGGCGCTGTACCAAATTTATAAAACTCGGTAATTGTATTCTCTGTTAAAATTGCCCCTAATTTGTTCGGCTTCTGCCGGTTCACCTGTCTCTTGACGCAGTAAGCTTCTTTACTTCCATTTTTCATCGTTAAAAGAACTGTTAATATCCCATAACTGCTGTAATTCTCTTAATACATTATTATTATTATTGCCATCAGTTTACTTCGAGCATTAAAAAATAAATTATTATACTGATATTATTTTATTGTATTCTCTATTGTTTAAAAATGTTAAATAGCGTAATACGACAATAAAGATATCTCGGGATATTATTTTTATAAAAAACAATCAGTTATATATTTGGCCGCGTCCAGGCTGGGCCAAAAACAAGCGAACGAAGGCTTAAAACAGTACAAAATGAGCCTTCGTTCGCTTATTCATTGCTCAACCTGGACGAACCCTTAGGCCTGTCCAGACAGAAGCGAACGAAGGCTCAAAAGCGAATGCTCGGTCTGATGTGTATGGAAAACCGGACGCTAAAACAAGCGAATGCTAGGATTCTGCTTTCGTTCGCTTCTGTCTGGCCCCGGCCTTATGTGCAATCGAATAAAATAGTTTTTTTTGTAATTACACCATGGGTGAGCATAAATAACAATTAATCTCATTTTTGTAATGTTTTTTTCGGGTTATGTTTAATTCACTATTTTAAAGAAAATTTTATAGTAATAAATAAAAGTTTTATAGACATCCTTCTTATCTTTTTTTTTTTCTTAACCCGTAGCATCTTATATCAAGTTAGACTCGATATCGTATTGTTTCTACGTACTCACTCACCTATGTATAAGTATTTTACATCTCCGTTAGCAAGCTTTGCAGCTGTCGTTCTGCCGCCACGGCATCTATCATCATCGTAGCCTCGGCCCAAAGCGAATAAAATTTATTTACTATTGCATTATACATTAAACGCATCCATTTTATTCAATAGTCGGATGTATGTTTGAAACATTTACTATGCAGAATTACTTATTCGTAACGTGTTTCTGTTTCGTGTTTCTGCATAGAAAATGTGTGATGCAGGTATTTTGGCATTAAGTAATGAAAGTTGATATAGGTCCATACAAAACTTATATTTATATTTCGCGGCGCCATTTTCCGGTATGCGAATGTTATCTTTTTTTTATTGTTCTGACAAGTTGCGGTCTTATGATTGTTTCAAAGCTATTGTTTCATTTTACTGATTGAAATATTACTGTGCGTAGGCTTAAGCCAGTGGTCGCCAAACTCAATAAGGATGCGAGCTACTTTCGGAAATTGAAATTGTCTGGCGAGCTACTTTTACAAATTCCTTCTTTATAAATTTTTATCCTCGTCCTTTATCGTACCATGTATTTGAAATAAATTATGACATCGAACTTCCAATAAAACATAAAATGCGTACTTTAATTATTTATGTATAAAAATTAATCATTGAAAAATATCTTGAAATAAGTGAGTAAAAATAAAAATTGTTAGTGGAATTCTCTTTCCTCCACAACTTTTTCAATTCTTGGTGAGTACCTTGTCACTCCCATCCGAATGCAGTTATCAAGATGAACATCTGCGAGTCTGTTTCTGTATTTATTTTTAACTATCTTCATAGTGGAAAACTTTCATTCACATAAGTAAGTAGAACAAAACAATGCCTTCATTTTGAGCTCAAATCGAACTAGAATTTGATACTTTTCTGTTGGGACGAAAGGCCATACAAATTTTACAGTTGAGGCAACACTCCTAAGCGACAAACCACATTGAAAATCGCTGACTTCTTCTCTATTTTGCTTAGAAATTCATATTACAACGGAAACATGTTAAGCATTTCATCGAAATTTATTTCGAGAAATATTTCAAGTCGAAGTGCAATAATAAAATTTGAAAGGCAAATTTATAAATATGATAAAATATCCTTCGCGAGTGCCGTATGGCGACCACTGGCTTAAGCGATTCGAAGTACGTTTACATACAATACTTGCCTACATTATTTATATTCAATAACATTAAAGTGAAATCTGGGAATCCTGTTTTGAACCCAGATTTTAGTTATAATGCCCAATTGTATTTATATCGCGAATAGCAATAAACATAAGACTCCTTTTATCGAGTACTTAGACAGAATTTAAGTAAATATGTAATATATTTATTATACATAGTTTATAACAATAGTTCGTTAATTTTATTAAAACTAAAACTTATTCCACGGGTCACGTAAAATTCGGATAAAATATATAAAAGATGATTTATTTCTAACATTCAGAATCTGAACCAGTAGAAAACAATTCTTTACATTATGCGTTTAATCACGTCTTTTAAATATCTTTTTATTGAAAACTTTTGAGATACGACTGATTTGAAATGGCACTGATAACTCGATAAAGTCACTATAGTATTACTGTAAAATGAGAAGAAAAATTATTTAATTAAAAGATTTTTTAAATAATTAACACGTTGCACTCTTTTTCCCAAGACTAAGCAGCTCTGATTAAAATTCGCAAATCCTTTGAAGTGTTTAAAACAGAAAATTTGTAACATATATATAAAATATTAATCAATTAAGGTTCCTGTTAGTGATATACGTCAATATAACCGGCGAAAGCAACTGATTTTCATAAAAAAACCTTATTTTATAATATATAAGTAAATAAAAAAGCTTCTTTACATTATGGACACCGTGTCTTACCATTCGTATGACCACTATCAATGGAATGAATTTTTCGTATCATTTGCCCAATATATTTGACTTATTGCACGTAAATAAACTAAAATCATCGCGATTGCGTTTTATATTAAGTATTTCTAACTAATTAAGTAACGAAATGCGTCAATAAATAGGTTTTATATACAAAAAAATGAATACAAATTCTTGAAGCAGTGCCTATCTGTTAACCCTATGACTCAATTCAGTTTTAATGTTCAACGATGTCGCCTTCTTCAAAATTCGAATATAACACGAATTGCATGAAATCATATTTTGATAATGACTGAAATTTCGAAAATATAATACGTGCTGAAATGTGATCACTGATGCTTTTTTTCACAGTATGTGTTTTTAGCCACTTCACCGCCACATGTTTTTAGAAACAGCGCGCCGGTACGCCACTTATTTAACGTTCCTATACACCGTATACACGATCCTCTTTGGTTTGTAAATATTTTAAAACATTCAAGATGTCGTTGTGAGAAAATCGGAATTAATTTTGAAATACATCTTTCGAATATTGCGAAGCGCGCACAGCTGCATTTATGGCGATCGTCTACGTAGAGCGCACCTGTGTGCTTACGGCGATCTTCGGGTTAAACATTTGAATTGATGTGACACACTCCCACTCATAGAATAATTTGAAAATTTAAGAGTTAAGTGGCATCAAATAAAGAAAAGAAACTGTTGCAATGTTATTAATTATTATTTCTTCCGTGTTCATCCAAATTCTTCTGTTGTTTCATTTTTATTTTGTCCGCTCTAAATTCTTAATGTAAAGTCAATGTTACCGATCATATTTAAAAACACTTTATTATTAGTGTATCCACTTTTGATATAACACAATCGAATCAGTTGAAAAAGCCTTTCTGTAGATGAAACTGGTCATGTATTTTTCGTTTTTTTTTTAAATAAATCTTTTTGAGATAAAAAAATTGTGAATCAGCTCAAAAGATTTAATAATTATGAATTCTCTGCAAACACTAGCAATTTTATTTAGTCAAATGCATAATTCTTGCTACTTTTTAAGTATATATATTTGTTATATTTTATTCATACATCATTTCTAGTAATTAACTTAAGAATAAATATAATTGATAGTATTATGATTATTATCCATTTGTGGCGACATTTAAACGCATACACATTTGTGTAGTTGTAGTCACAAGACCAATCAGCGGAAAGGCCTTGCCGCAAAAAAAATGCGGTAGATAAAGAAATTAATGAATATTTGATTAGACATATTCTAATGTTCTTTGATATTCAACCAATCGCTTATATAAACGTATTATTTTTTTATTTATTAAAGTAGCTAACTCCCCGGTAGCAGGGTCAAACTGTGAGCCCCCCCCCCTAGAGAGCCGTAGGATTGTTGTGGGAATCGCGAAATTTTCCAGATATTTTTTTCATTCGATTTATCTATGTCTTATAATGCATAACGTAAGGTATTTGTAATTTAAAAAAACCTCCACCAAAGATTAAAAATGTATATAATAAAAAAAAATACTTTTAAAATTTGAGGATACATAGAATGTAAATAATACAGTTGCCAAAATATAATCCACGAATAATCTTAACAAGTATAATATTACCAATGTCTGAAGACGTCTTACAATATTACGGACGTGGAAATATATTTCATAAAGTTTAAAAAAGAGTTTTCGTTCTATGTATTTCAATTTGTATACATATTTGATTTGTATCTCTATGTGTATAGGCTCCAATTAAAACTCATCAAAGTGTCACTTGTTCAAAAAGGGTCAGCGTAATTTCAATACGGGATTTTCATGAAAGGCTTTAATTTGCGAAGCTATTTTATGTTTCCCGGAGTTTTGTGTTCTCATTAATTTGCGACCTAATATAACTGACGACACAGCGGTGTGGCAATTGTGTCACGTTTCATATACGTTTTCCCAGTATTAGCGTCAAGTTTCTGCCATCCCGTCACATTTTGGTTCATTGTATACTTGCTCTTATATTTTCATTTCCCGCAATTTACGTCTGAAGTATTTGAAATTCAATTTATTTTATTAAATGCGACAATTGAAAATCTTTAAAATGAATATTGAGATGCATAATTAATATCTGTGCATTTTTATTTATACCATATTATGCACGTCTACTGTGCGTCTACGTGGTATCTACGGCTACGTCTATATGTACGTCTTCATGGTCAAGGTTACGGAACGCGATCGGTTGGTAATATGTGCCATACGATACAGAGTCCAATGCCGTTGATGACCGGGAATTAATTTTTGACGAATCGTTCTAAATTTATGTGGACTTTGATTTTATGTGATGACATGGGAAGTTGTGGAAATCAATGATATAATGGACAGTCGTATCAGCGAAAACTTGTTCGATGATGAAATCTCCGGTGAAGAAGAGTTAAACTTAATCCGTCCAGTTCCAGAAAACGAAGACGTGGAATATTGGAAAGTTACTACTGTTAAAGCTACTAGCACCAAAATACACACAAAACAAAACCTTCAAATCAATCTTCAATCAACACCGAGAGACCTTTATGTACAAAAAACCAAAACGTTCTGGGTGATTTTCTCAATAAAAGATAATTTTAAAACCCCTAATCTATGTTTTCCCACGAATGACATTGTTTTTCTATCTGTTTTCGGGATTTCACTGTATAGGGTATACGGAATTCGATAGAGTGCAGAGTTTTTAATCATTTTTTTTTTATGTGAGAAAAAAAGCATTTTTATTATATACTGATTGTACATTTATTATTTATGCAAACTGAATCACAAATTTATTTCGATAACTTGTTCTTGTTATATTATTAAATGGCACTGATCATTGACATACATATGTTTATTTTAAAACGTCAGTTTTTTTTTTTAATTTATCATTCATTTAAGGATATATTAAACATTTGAACGATTGCTGTTACTACGTTTGCTTTCATAATCCTTGATATCTGCTTTATTGCGTTTCACAAATACGATTCAAATCAATACAATTTTAAGCTTGTTTTAATTGTTTGAATCAGTTTTTCACCGAGAGTCATCTAACCGATAAAAAAATCTTTCAAAAATAAATACTTGACTATTTATTGAAATATTATATTCATTCAGAGGTATGATAAATTGTAAAATTTGTACGAATAGGAGTTTCTTTGTAAACGATGATATTCTGTATACCCTTATTTTTAAAGCATATATAACACATAAACATACTAGTTAAATATAGAGTACTTAATGAAATTATCAAGTATGACATGAATAACCAAAAAAACAAGCGGTTCGATTTGTATAGCGAAATAAATAGATCCTTATTTTTGGGCACACGTTCCGCAGTATTTGGTGAAGTATAATAGATAGATCAATGCATAGATGCTAATATTGCTCGTGAAGAGGACCACGGGTTTATCACTGACATGGTTCATGTGCGTATGGATATGACCAAATTTCGGATTATAGCTGGCCAATGGCCAAATCGCCCGGGTCACGGTCTTAGCTAAACGGGCACGGCAAGAATGAATGAGAATAAGAATGAATTCATTACTCTTCTGGTGCATGCACTTGTCTATGAGAGCCCACAAGTTTATTCCAAACAAAAGGTCCTTTAAAAAACGTAGAATTGAATTGTTTATGAAACCTGTAAAATCGATTAAAGATTCCGTACATATGTAATTCTATTCAGAATCTCAACATCAACTAAATATTCATCGGCGAATTTGGTAAATGGTTTTATTCAATTGTATGAAAATGTTCAAATTAATTTTGGAGCATCTTTACTACCAAGTAAAAGGCATCTTGAATGTACGACTAGATGGATTATCATATTTAACTCACTTATTATTTGTTAATTGGTACCTAATTCAAATAGAATTTCATTGTTTTTGAGTAACTCTTGTAAGCATTATAAATACATAATAATTTAATAATAAATTCAATATTATCATATTATTATCACTACTTGTAATATCCGGATTGTTCTTATTCTTGCAGCTAAAAGCGTTCAGAATTTTAGCTCTCAAAGATATTTCAAATCAAGTTAATATTATATAAATCGACGCATCACAGATAGTGACCGTCATCCGATAGAACAGAGGCTCTCAACCCTTTTGGCCCGTGGCCCCCTTTTTAATTAAAAATTATCTGTGCCTCCCATGTTTCCAATTTTAGATTGAGATTTTTATATACACGCTACATGGACCCACGTTGAGAATCGCTGCGTCAGATCACGAAAACATTTAGTTGTATAACATAAATTAATATGTATCAATTTGATTAACGATGTAGATACTATAAATACTCTAATACAGCCAGTCATAATACGACGTGATTATCTTTTGTTATACGTTTGAGATCTAATTGTTATTGAAAACTTCTTATTTTCGCCATTTTATTTCTCTATTTGCATCGCCACATATTTAAAAAAGAAAAACAACGAGGTTGCAGTTTTCATTTTGTCGTACTTCGATCAATTTGATATGTTTCAACAGTATCATCTCATTACGTCATAGTAAATGTGACGTTTCGTGGCCATCACATTTTGATAGACTGGCGTGCTTGAGATCATGTAAATTAATAATTGAATCCAAAAGGAAGTACCTATGTATGTATGTATGTCCCTCACAATTATTGTAAACGGTAATGATTGAAACTACCGTCACGTCGTTTGCATGCACAATCATTTGTGTGTGGCCATAATTTTTTTCTACTGAAAACGAAACATCTACTAATTTTAGGTAATCCTACGTGTATTTGATAAAAATTGTAAGACTGGCCATCTACCGACATAAATATAATGAACATCAAGTCTGAACTGAACAAATTCTTTTTACTATATCACTCTCCTTGTGAGGTAGGTTAAACGGAAACAACGAAACAACAGTGTTATAATATCTTAAATTGTTTAACATATGGTCACTGTATTTTTATGATCGTTCATGGATATTTGCGTAAGTTTGCACGAGCGTGTGTAGCCCCCTTTAGTAACGAATAGTGTTGGGCAATTCAAATGAGTCTGCGAATTCAGTATTGTTTCGCTAGCACACTGTCCAAGTATTAGTGTTGTCCACGTTTATTTATATTCAATACTGCTTGCATTGATAGTTTGGGCCGCTTCAAAATACAAAAATCGATGATTGCACGTCTTAAAATGTTACGATGATTTGATTTTTTGTTTGAATCATCGGCGAAAATAAAACACACCAAGAGCGAGCTACGTAGCAATGATATTAATCGATTTCAACTATACGTCCAGAGCGACTGGTTACATATTCTATAGTTTCACGCATCTTTTAGCTGCTTGTTTTAATTTATTTGTCACTTGGTTATCATATATGTACCATTAATTTAACAAGATATCTAGCTTCTTTTGGCACATACTGTTAGAAATTACTTTGCAAATGCTGAACATAACGAACTCTTTTGGTTTTTTCGATAATAATCTCCATAGAATTACTATCGAACTAAATATTTTTTTGTTTTTTTAGACACGGTAGCGGCACAGTGTCAACGGTCTAGAATCCAAAATGTTCGGACCTATTCACTTAATTTTATCAGAGAGCTATAATTAAAAATGTAATTATTGGCTGTTTGAACTGCCGAGTTATCGAGGCCGATGTAGCCGACTTAGAGTCGCCGACATGCAATTATTCGTGCAATACATTAATCAGTTTTGCTAATTTGCATTTCCCCACAAAAATAAATATAGTCTATTTCCGTGACTACCATACTATTCATCTTCATCTCACTTATAGCCTGCGTCGGATGATTAATTGTATTTTTTAATTCTCTATGATGAGTGCTAACATGTTGTTGACAAGTGGATAAATTAGAATGATTTCTGCAAATTTCGCAGTGTTATAGTCGCATATTAGAAGTTTGGAGTAACCTCAATTCTTCACAGTATCGTACCAAATGTTGACTACAATCTTCGTGAGTCTCGATCTACGATGTCCTGCTTTAACTAGGTATCAGTTTTCCAAATGTATCTCAAAGACAGTCGCTTTTGGTGGGAAAAATTATCAACATTGCCATCACTTAAATAACTAATATTTTAGATTCATAGTTTTTCTCATTTATACACACTAATTTATAATAGCTATAAGAATAGTCTAACTATATCATGTCTTCCTAGTAGGGAATGCGGGTTCGATTAGCACATTTCCTGGATTTTAAAACAATCCATAAAATGCAACAAGGGATGCCCAACAGGCTGAGCAATTGCCTGACAAACAATTTTTCTGAAAAAACATATCTCAAGACATGTCCTTACTCTTAGTCCACTTCTTCACACTTAAGATCCATACACTCTACATTTGCGCCGGACGTTGTGAAAAAACATCATTGCTTACTAGCGCAGGTGAGTTCAGGGTTTATGTAAAGCTTTTGCTTATATTTTTAGAATTCAATGACTAGTTTGTTCTATGTAGTGATCTTGTAACAAACAACCCACGCCACAATTGTTCCCACTGTACTTGGGATTCAATGCGCGAAATTCATAAGCAATATGTACTTATTTATTTATCACTCGTGTCTTGTAAATTACGGTAGGTACATTTCCGCTGCGAATGTTCAGTTTTCGTCGAGCGACGTTGTGGAACCGGTTTTTAATTTCAACGTTTATTATTATGTCACCGCTAACTAACGCGAATGTTGCCAAGCGTACGACTATTAATTTTCGCCACAATGGATTAAAATACTAATTATTAAAAACTGTCGTCATTATCACTGAAGTACTCCGTTTATGAGTTTACGGCTGTGTGAAAAACAACACTAATATATTGGCGAATAAAATAATATGAATCGTGGCGGATGAGGAATGATAACCACTGTAATTAATGAAATAAGGTTTCTTTGCAGACACAAACCACCACTTCAAAAGGGGAAACATCTTACAAATTATTCCTAAGAATATGGATGTATTGCACCCTTATTGTCAATACATTTTGATGCATAACTCGTGTTATATAATATATAGATAGTCGCACATGTGTTATGTGTTATTTATAATGTAAATTGAGGTTTTTGTTTTTCATTTCTTCTAAATATATTATTCTGCAAACGTTATTTAGTTGATGCTCGAAAACGAATTAAATTTATGAATTTAAAATATTATATAATATCAAAAAATCATTGAAAGCATCGCATGTGTTAATGGTCTGCGATTATGATAACATGTTGGAATTGACATTTGGTATTTACCATATGCATTATGCCCATGCCATATGCCTTTTCATGTTTGAATTACTCCTTTTGAAAAAGATAACACATTAAAGTGCATTTAAATTACTTGTCCAAACGGTGACAAATCGGTCAAGTGTTTTAGAAATTCATTTTCCTTTATCAGTCTATCTCATTCATTTATAGTTTTAAGTGAATAATTTTTGTTTTCACTTGCATTCAACGAAACCAAAGCCTCTCTCACGCCACACCTACGGCAGAATTATGCGAGTTCTATATTGTAATTTTATTCTACGGCCAACACTTGGCAACATCGACAACCGTTGTGTACACAAAACCGCTACGGAGATCTCGAATCTCTATTCCCTCCACTGGCTACTACAACTAGCCGGCACTATCGACCTCTGGTTTAACAGCCAACAGCTAGCTCGCTTCAATGGGTTCCTACCTACTTATTCTTAGGTCATCCGCGCGATCTCACTTTCCGTTTCCACAGCCCACTGAAGCCTGTCCGAATCAAAATAAACCACTATTATATCTCAACATACTTGCTTCACTGTGTTGCCCAATAAGAATTTGTAAACGCATTTTCATTATTAACTTTTAATACAGTGTCATTATTTGCATACACATTTTTATTGTAATTGTAATTTTATTAAATTTTGATACTTCTTTAACCATATCCGCTCTGTGGTTAATGTACATTAACAGGCTGTTTTTCGTGATCATTTTCAATAGCCAAGTATACTGAGCATGAATATATTGACACCATTCTGACAAAAAAGGTAAGTTCATTTTTAACGAAAATGAGTTATTCGATTGATATGATCTCTATAGCCTGTAAAAATACCGTTACCAGTTGTTTAGTTAGTTGATGTTAATTGACAGGCTAATTAATGATGGTTGTATTTTTGTCTCATGTTAATTTTTCTCATAGTATACAAATGAGTCGTTATTACATTTTTTGTCAGAACGGCGACGGCAATAAATAGTGTAATGTTTTTGTGATACATACTAAGTTATAAATTCAGTAATGCTACATACTTAGATAATATTATATTTACCTAGTCCGTCAGTATTACAAGGCGAAAGTATTGTTTTATTAATATTTTGTAAGAAATGTGTGGATAGTTAAAGATAAAAAAGATGTAATCACTTCAAAAATGTTACTAAAAATACTACGACGAAGAGTGGTGTGATAATTATATATGTAGTTCAAAGAACACTGGTTTAGATTAGGTCAATACGAAAAAACTGTATGGAATGTTGGTTTTTCATTATCTTACAGACAACACATAAACATTATCGACATTTCAAGTTGGATAGAGAGCTATTTACAAACAAACAATGTCTCATTTTATTTCGTTGGTTTTGTGTGTTTCGAGATCCTGTGGGAACGATGCCATCGCATACAAAACGATCCATATGGCAAGTAAGAAACATAGCTCTACAGTGTTTATTCCAAAGGTTTCACTTAACGCACTATGCTGTACTTATTTAAAAATAATGTCGTAAATACTTCACCATCGGATATAAATACAATTTATTTTTCATTCATATGTACATTTTAAACGATAGACCAGTCTAACCTCATTATCAATATAATCCATATAAATAAGTAACTAGCCCGTCGTTCACCTTTCAATATTTTGCTGTTTAGACGTTGTGGAAGTTCCTTCATATGTTTTGGAACTGCTTATATTCGTATGCTATATGCTAATGCTAATATGTATGTGCATGTTTATACATATATTTGTTTCAATTAATCATCGGAAAACTAAAACTAACTATCTAATCATATATTTTGCTATCGCTTTTCAACTAATATAAATATCAGCTTTATAGACGTCTAAAATGACTGTAAAAGGCAATTATTAAATGAATCGGCTATTTAAGAATGTTATCTTTTTTGACCTCTTGATTTCCTTGTAAAATACTTAAAAACTACAAAATAAATAACACCTCGTGTTATTACAAAACCGGCAAGTCAAATGTCATCTTTAAAGGTGTTATTGGTCAAGTTATTTGAACTGTTAAGTGCTCAAATGCGTTGCCGCTTTGAGAATAATTGATAGTACATTCCTATTATGCCTATTATCTTATATTATCGGGCAAGAAAAAACCACATCAGTAACATTTTGAATGGTTATTGAATATGAAAATATCAATTACCAACGTTCATAATTATATATTTACCATTTTACATTTACGCTCACACTGTGAAATATAAAAATTGTCTATAAAACAAAATAATTCACGAATATCTGCTATTGTATATTATATTTAACGGCTTAAAAACGAGTACATGTACTTTTTATTGTTTGTTTTGTAGTGACAAATATTTAAAAAAGAATTAGTTTTCATTTTTGTGAACTTTTAATTTCGCTTAGTCATTTTTTATTCGGTTATTTTGATAGCAACTAAATGGAAACTATTTTTTTCATCTGCTATATCAAATAATGAACGCTCGGTAAAATGAATGATAATACCCATTCCTGCTCTATGACATCATCGTATTCAAACGTATGTTATGCCACGCACACTGTGAAGCGAAAGTTAACTTAAAAAATCCTTACTCACACATGCACCGGCTTGCTGGTGTGTACGTGCGCCAGTTGATTGTGAACACCCACACACGCGAACGATGACCACCATTGGTTGACATCACCATCTCTAAAGTGAATTTTGTTTAATTTGGTCATTTGTAGTTTTATTATACTTGATCTTTGTCAACAAAGCAAAGCAAAAAAAAAAACAACACATTCTTTTAATATTACAATATTATTTAATTTCATGATTATTATCAAATATTTTTATAATGTCACTGGTCTTATTGATAGCTGAAGAATTAATCTTGTTATACATTTTATTACGATTAATTAGAACATAATTAAGTACATCACATTACGTGTACATTGTAATCTATCCACGCTCAGAAGTATTACTATTCATATAAGACAATAAATTATTGTCTAAAGAGAAACTGTGATAGAAAAAAACTTCATCACTGCAATTGTGATCAAACAAAACGTTATACTATATTAAACTATAATAGGTAAGTATGCACTATAAATTAATATCCAACGTTTTCTTTATAATCTATGGATATGAATACCTACAATGTGAAGATTTATCGAAGTCACCTGTTATTTATTTATCAGTCAATCATTCAACCAATCAGGTCCATGTCCTGGAATTGACGTCATTGCAACACTTTGAATCGGTCAAACCAATCGGCCTTTATGTTGTGTACCGGTTATGTACTTGATATTAGAAACAATGCAATAATGAAAAAAGTGAAAATAAAAATGTCTTTAGTCTTGAACATTGTCATCTAATGTCCATAGCAAGTAAGCGAAATCAGTTTACCGTAAAATAAGGTAGGTAACTATCTATTTTTACTACGGAAGGTGTTTTATTTCCATTTTCAAATTGAATGCTGAATGTATTTCCACCAAGAATTAATTGGCAGTGAACACAGTAAAAGTGAAAACAAACCATACGAACAATGTAAATAAATCCTGGCTATAGGTTATCTATTTTTCTTTATACTCACAACATATACTAATTGCTTTCAAATTTAAATAAGGTTTATTAGAAACTTTACTCTTGGACTCGGATTTTGTATGTCAGCAAGCCGTATATATTATATCTGAAAAAAGTCTTAATAGCACTTGTTTGTGTGTACAGTGGCATATTCGTCCTAAAAAAACAGTACAGGGGCTTATTTAATTTTACTCGCCATATTAAAGAAAACACTGCTATAATGTTTTTTCGTTCGCGCTGATTTTTTTAGATCAATATGTTATTGTCATCGTATAAATAAAATCCAACAGAAAATCTCTTAAATATCCGGTTAAGGTTTGGGAAAAGGTGTAAAAAATGTCAGTTTATTTATTGAATTGTTTGCTGAGCACTGGCTCAACTGACTATTCTTTTAATGTTTTTTAATGCTCGGTGTTCACAGTTTTGTTCTAAAAATATAATTAAATTAGTGGCATTTTTATTCTTAATACCCAACGTTAATTAATATATTCTAATCTTCTTTTGTCAAATCCGCTTCCTTGGTGGAGTATATGGCCACCACATGACGCCCCCAGGATTTCGTTTAATACGTCATGTAGATGGTACAAGATGGTCTTTCATGACACCAGAACCCCAACGGTAGGAAGAAGACTCCGCAGAGGCACCCGCAACAGAATCCTAAATACCTCTGACGGATTTATCGGGTATGTCAGTATCATCTGCATATTGCAGATCACATAGCTTCATATTAAATGACACAGTTATGCTCTGGTCAGGTGAAATTATACTCAAAATCAGTGATTCGAAGATGTATAGGAAAGGAGCAAGGTTTAATCCTATGAAAACACAGTAGCATTGCGTGAATGTATGTGTATCCGCATTTTCCTAAAGGTGTAATGGGTGCATTTAATATTCTATATAGATTTTTTAAATGTTGATACAAATTTTGCGACACTGATGTGCTCTTTCCGTATTAAAAGTCAAAAAGTCTGAAGGCTATCAAAAATGAAAAAAACACAGATTTTTGCGATGTGCTGTCGGGCTGAGAACTATGAGTTTGTATCTCGCATTCATAGCACCGGACTAGATTGTTGCATAATTAAAATACATTTACTACATTATAATGTTAATTATATAGTGCATTAAGATAACTATTAATCTTTTAGATAAGGTTAGATCTTAGATTTAGATTAACGACAGATTCTATACATAAAACCAGATCAATAAAATATACTTTGAAAATTTAATTAAAAAATAAACTAAAATATTTTTTTTAATTTATGTTTCTGAAAATATATTTGTCGTAAATATAGTCCCATAATGATTTGACAGTTGTATCGATGACTTTTTTTTACTCGATCGATCTTGACAATGCTTAGACTATTAAAAAAACAACAATTATTTTTTACGAGGACTGGTTGGCAGCCAATGCTGGATTTTTTTGCTATAAAGCAAATTATTATATTTAAAAGCAATATTTCTAGTGCCAAAGCGTATAATACATTCTATAAATAACACGCCTTATAAACTTTCAGTAAAGCTTACAAAATTACTTATTATTCATAGAA
>JAGVSQ010007484.1:0-15285 GCA_022683975.1 Rhyacophila evoluta
GGTATACGCCCGCATAACGGGTGTGGAGACGTGGCGGGTGGTGGGGGGAAAGCAAAAAGTTTATTTCACTTGGCTTGTGTTTCAGTTTGCATTTCAACTGAAATACGGATAAATTTGTGGTTTTCGTCCTGCACACAACACCCAAGGAACTAAAAACAATACTATTTTGAATTAGTGAATTTAAATTGATTCTATAAAGCTTTAATTCCAATTGACCACAATAAGCGCGCTTACTCTACATTCAAAATATCATCAATAATAATTATTGTTTAATAGTATCACATATGCTTTTGGGAAAATCACATTTATTGAAAAGCGTCTACGTAGTTTTTGATGCTTTAATTTATTGAACCCGTCTATCCAATGTTCATTAATCACCTAAAATGAACTTATACATGCTTTTCGTACAAAAAAGATCGACCAATAAAATTGTATTTATCTTAGATTAAAGCTTAAAACTGTATTTGTTTGAAATTATTGCGATTTATTAACTAACTGCGTCTGACAAATGTGAAGAACAGCGTTTATCAACCTTTTCGATGTCATGGACAAATAGTTACTACAAAAACATAATACCTAAATATATGTGACTTATTTTCCGAATAAGCTTTTTTCATATCCACTACGTAAACCGATAACATTTATTTTCAACTAAACTTAAACTCGTTTGAATTTCATGCCATTTACTGACTAACCGCATCGGGTGCATGTGCAGTGTTTCTCAATCTGTTCGATTTCATGGAGGAATAGTAATTTTATGTAATTTATATAAACGGGAATTTATGTTGGAATAAGAATAGTTTTTTTTGCCAATATGCTATTTCATGCACTCGTATTTCGATTCATAAAAGTGCACCAATGATAGTAATCGGTGTCTACTATGGAAAAAATTGCAGGAAAATGTATTAAAAATGAAAATATATTAAAATCAGTGATTGAGTGGAAAATAAAAATTACCACGGCGGTATTTAATTTCTTTTTTGTCTCCCCGGCAGCGTAGAGGTTAGCATGCGCGCCTCGCAATCCGGGAAATGTTAGGTCGATTACTATATCTCTCGGATTTTAAAATGGATGGCAACTGGGTTGAACAATTGTCTGACAAACAATTCTCTTGAAAAATAATCTGTCATGACATGTCTTCACACTGTGTAAATCCAAATGCTCCACTTTTCGAGTGAACTTATTATAATTTTTAGGCTAGCTCAGTAATTGTGTATAATTAATTTCCAATAACGATATTTTAAATTTCAACTAGATGTATTGAATATTCAACGGTTCACTATTTTTTTATATAAAGTTATTAATCAAGATTTCACAGCAAGTTTATTAAAAAATAAATCCGGGTACATTAAATGACATGGCTCCTTGAGTGTAGGTTAGCTAAGTAATTATATGTGCGTATGATTTTTTCAAATAGTAATCTGTGTAGAATTTTACTTCTTTTAAATAGTTATGTAAATATATGAACTTATATTTGCAGAAAAGGATTGGATAAATTTAAGTTATGCCTTAAAAGCTATTGTTTTTAAACGGGATTACTATCAAGGAATTTTGCCGGATTCATATATTCATAAACGAGAAACTAAATGCATTTTTTTTTTTTTAATAAATTCAGTGATTTGGATTATTTCTGCATACTGTCCTTCAAGACATTTCTTCACATTGCAGAGATTCATATATTTTCACAGCGGATATCTTTATATTGTGTAGATCCATATGCTCCACTTTTGAAGTGGAAATTTTAAAATAATATACGTCTATATTGACAAGATCTCGATTCGTATTATTATTAGAAAAGTAAATCGAGTGCCGTTTATTTACTGCTCGTTGTTAATAAAACTTTTCGTCGCCAAATAGAATCTCGCTCCAATGACGCAGGCACGTCAGTATTCTTCGAAAGGTCAAGTTCCACCGTCTTCCGGCAGCAGTCTCTTGCAGTCTAGGGCCGAACAGCTACGAGGTGGGCGAAGGGCTCGGAGGCGTCCGGTGACGTGGCTCGCACGTCATGCGACGCCGGCTTCGAGAAAGTCGAATAAAAACGCGGCGGATCGAAAAAGATCTATTTCGGGGAACACTCGCTTTCTTTCCTCCTAACGGCCTTGTTTGCCTGATGCCAGTACCCTGACCTTTATTCAAGTGCAGTTTTTATATCTTTCCTCTTTTTTCAAAGCTATTTTCAAACAATCTGACCTAAGTGTAATATGCACATATACGATTTGACCAAAACATATGCAAACATATTTTTTAAATTTCGATTACTGTGTGTAATGTTGCTACACTTTTCCCTGACGTACCTATCAAAGTTGCATTGTATACAATTTTAGATACACACGGACCTCGTATAACGCGGTACTTCTATAACACGGTTTTTGATAAATCACGGTTTATAAATTGTGGCACATTTTTTTATAACATGAATTAGAAACGCGTTATAGAAGAAACAATTAAAAATAAATTAACATCTCTTATCTATTATTTGTATACTAGAATATAATTCGGCACTTCAGCTTGTATCCTTCTGATAGAACGTGTACGAAGCATACATTGTGATTGGCGAAAAAACTGAGAGTTACATCCTTTTTCTTTTATATACCGTACAAGTTATTTTTTAATTGCTCTTAATTGCAACATGACCATGATGACAAATGAGTTTTGTTATTTATATATATATACCATGTTCGCTCTCAAAGTGAAATATGGATCTACACAAAGTGAAAATATCCACTCCGAAAGAGGAGTATATGGATCTTCGCAATGTAAATACGACTTGATAGATTATTTTTTTCACGTGAATTGTTTGTTAGATAAATGCTCAAACCAATGGGTATCCAGTCCTGCATTTTTGGATTTTTAAAATCTAAATTAAAATTAAAATTTCTTTTTTTTCTATAGCATATAATCATGATTGATTATAAATGTTAATTCGATTATTGCATATATTAATCTCATTATTTATTCCTAAATTTAGAAATTATAACACTACGCGATGTACTTATATACGCGAATTGTAGAACAATGATGAATTATAACAATTGGCATTGATCGGTGTGCCCCTTATTAATACGAGGTGACAGACGCACGTGTAGAGATTCGATAAATAATTATGTTCTTACACCTACGTATAAAAATGTTTACAACTACTGCTGTATGAGGTTGTTTTCGACGCGGAAGGTTTCTGTGTGTGTCGCTGACAGTTTTATTACACAACGCCATGTCCACGTGCGCAACGTGTACTATATTTTGCAATGAATATATTGTTACAATCAGTAATGGTATTTCAATCAATACATTATACGATTAAAACATCGACTGATTGTATTTTATAAAAGATAAGCTGAAAAAAATGTTAGAGATTGATAAAGTGAGTTTTACAACTATCGTACAATATTTTTTGGCAGACTGAATGAACACATTTTGGATTTTTACTTACTATGTTCACTCCTTAAGTGAAGCGTAGATTTACATAGTGTGAAATTTCCACTCCGTAATGTGACTTGTCTTGAAAGATTATTTTTCACGAGAATCGTAAGTGGAATTAAGGGATATTGGCATAATAGTCTGCGAAAATGCAATACGGCTGATGGATGATAGAGAATCTTGGAAGCGCTATGTGGTGGGCATGTGCTACACACAGGGAGACATGGCAGAAGAAAATAATAAATTTGTTTCAGTTACTCTGTAAGTTTCATTACCAGCCAGTACGCTAGTTTTAATTCCGCTAAGCCGATTTCGTACCAGGTTTTTCTAAAAATCGTAACCCTTTATATAGATCAGTGCTTGTTTCGCTGTCGTGATTCAATTCGATTGGGTTCGATTCCCACATCTGTCGGATTTAAAAAAATGGCCGGATGCCCAACGGATTGAGCAATTGTCCAACAGACAATACTCTTGAAAAATAATCTGTCAAGACATGTCTTCACACTGTGTAGATCCATATGCTCCACACAACACTTAAAAAAAAAACGTTGCCTACTCGATGACCATTTCTCCCCAGCAAATTTCAGAATCTATATATTAGACAAGTATCTAGATATTCTGGTTTTATTCAGTAAGGCAGATTTGCTTCAAATCAGGCTTTATAAATTCAAGATGTTCCCTAGTATTTTTATTTTCATAATCGTATTTAATGCCGAATTAAAAATAAGGACCTTCTTTAAATTCGGCACAGTTAATTGCATAGCAAACTATATACTAAGAAATTATTTAAGTATTAATTCTCGAGACATTTCCCTTGATTAAAGTCGCTTCTTGAAATCAGCGTCCAAGGATATGCCTGATTAAAACCGGATGTAACGAAAAATCAGGTAAATAGAGGGCATATTTATTTACATTGTTAATCTTAGTTGATCAAATACACAAACATACAAACCAATTAAAGTCATTGCCCTGTTATAATGTTATTAATTTATTAATAAACGCTTCACAAGTTTAAAATAAAAAAACTTTTTAATGAATACAGTTGACGTAAACGAAAACAAATACAGTACAGAAATAAAAATCGTTGTGAAAAAACTTTAAAATTATGTTTCAAAAATAGATTGTTGTGTAACTGAAAATTTTTCTCGTAATATTTTTGAATGGTGACAACTCTGCACAGTTATAATTAAATTATTCATTCAAGTAATGCACGAATTTTTTTATAACACAACTGCCATAAATAATTTAAAAAGTGGCCATTAATATTTAAAAGTTCTGTTACATGACAAAGGTCTTTCTACAACAAGGCTAAATATTAACAAAGCTTAGTTAATTAGAGTAGAAATCACGCACATTTTAGTGCTAGCTAACTAATATCTTGGAAATCTGGTCTTGTAACAGTTTTGAACGACTTACGCTCGTTACGCCATTCATAACGGGTATAAATAAGTGGCGAATGGTGGAGGGGAATGCAAATATCATTTGATTAATTTGTAATTAATTTAAATAACTTATCATATTCATCATATAATAGTCGTTTTCAAATTATGTTTATTATTATTTTGTTTTGAAACATTTTCCGGCAGTTTTCTGACCCTCCTTTTAAAGCTACGGCCAGCTCTCGACGTCATATTATATAATAAGTGAAACACGAAACCCAGACCAGTTCCCAGACCAAGTTCATATCGATGTTTAAAATTTTTAAATGCAATAGTTTTTTAGTTTCATTCAAGTTTGATTGAAGTATAGAGCCACTTTAATGTTTATGAGGATAAAGATTCAGAAGTAAATCCTGATTAATTTTTGTTTGCTGTAGTTGATAAAGTGTTAGTTTTCTGATAGGTCACTTGGTCAACAAGTTTGAAGGCGTATAGATCAAAATTTAAATAGATTTCGATTTTTAGGAGTGAAGAATTGAACGAACATCACCCGTGTCGATCGATTCAACGTTATCCACCCAAAAATATGTTTTCTACATGTTTCTGTTGCCACAATTATAACCGCTTGGCAAGCGCAAGCACTGCGGTGCTGAAAGTCACGGATTCAAATCTCGGAGTTACATGTACATTTCAAAAAAATCAACTATGCAAGACAGTTTGCCCTATACTTCAAACGATTCATGACAACCAATCAGCACAGGAAACAAGTTATCATGATGAGCGAATGACATTGTGTGGGAATTGCATATCGTCCACATTCAAGCAGGTATAAAATTAATTTTTAAAAAATCCGAAAACTTAAGTATAAAAATAATTCATGTTTACATAGTGAAGCACTTTTTTCTAAATAACATATTCGCTCCCGAAGCGGAGCATATAGATATACACAGCGTGAAGATATCCACTCCGAAAGTGGAGTATGTATATGGATTTCCGCAATATGAAGACGTCTTGATCGACAAATTTTCACAAGAATCGTTTTTCAGACAATTTCTCAACCCAATAGGTATCCAGTCCTGCATTTTTTGGATATTTTAAAATCCAATAGACGGGGAATCGAACTCGTATTCCCCGGATTGCTAGGCGCACACTCTACCGGGGAGACTACTACAAAATAAAAATAAATCATTCTAAAAAATATATTACTGGCCTAGTCACGTATTTCGGCATTATTTCAATTTGATTTATACAATATCGATTGTGTGAGAGAAAGTACTTAATGTATAATATTAAATTTTTTGAATTGTTTGACAATGAAAAAAAAATAAGCGAGCACGTAACAATTAATAATTGTACAAGCCGCAATTAAAACCGTGGATTTATTTACATTTACATTAAAATCGTTCCCCATTTACGAGATCCGCAGCGGAAGGTTATTCGCTCGATAAAAATCTTTTCCATTACCACGTGACGCCCTTGATTCGCCGTATTTTAGACACGTGCTGTCGCGTGCTGAGCGCCGGCTTCGCTAGCCGCGTCGATATTATTCACGGCGTGCCACCCTTCAAGCGAAACCGCCGTAGTAAATTTTTCGAATTATGTTGTTATATTGAATTTTTTCTATAATGCATGTTGACTCGATTTATCGGGTTAAACTTTTTTTATTATAGTATTTTTTTCACAGAATTATAAAGTATTTTTTTTTTCAATAAAATTTGCCCTGCTGAGCTTTGCGATGATATTATATCGACTGTGTAGAATAAAGCTAGCCCCTTACAGTACTTTTGGGAGCCGCATTTCATGAAAGATTTTGCAGACAGATTTTTATTTATTTTTGGCAACAAAACATTAAAAAAACAGTTTAATGTTTCAAAGATTAGCCACGAAACCTCCTTCTTCCGGCCAGTTTGATTTAATCCCTCATAGTTTATTTGACTATTTGAGTTTTGGAAGAAGGTTGTAGAGTAAAAAATATCCTTAAACCAGAGTCTGCGGCGAGACTAATCTCCCGGTATTTTGTATTCAACACTTAAATAAGCTTCAGTCTGTTTTAACTGACCAGCGTTTAACTGAGCTTGTGCGAACTACCCTAGAAAGTCATTAAACTTTCGGTAGCTTATTTAACATTTGTATAACATTTTTGCTTTTCGATAACTTAATGACAAGAAATAAAATAAGCACTTTTCGATATTGTTCGGTTTTAGTGGACCATGTTTCATACATACATTTATTTGCATGACCACTGAACTGCGAGGGCCGCACTTTAACAAACCCACGTATAAAGATTAAAAAACATTCATCCATTAAACAAGCGTTAAACATAAATTTATGACGATTGCAGTCCTAAATAAATTAAATACTCCTTATCTAATTAATCATATATAATGTCATATGATCCATACAAAACATCTCATATTTTCTTCAACGATGACTTTGGACCTGGTATTTGTTGCCAAATGAATCAGAAACTAAAATCTTTAACTTCGGAAACTTCTAATTTCGGAGTGAACATGATAAAAAATCGGATTGCATTTATATCACGGTGTTTTGCCACACATTTATGCAGAACTATAGTGTGCTCGTAAGATTGCAATCTCATTTTAATCCGGCAATAGATTTAATTTAATTGCATTGACGTCATACTGTACTTGTGCAAATTCCGCCCAATTACGCAACTATAAAACGGTCAAGTCTATATTTAACTTGTTTATTCTGATGTCGGCGGTATTTATTCTTCGACTGAATGAAAATTCTTTAAAATTCAATGCGTAGGCAACGGACGTATGGTTACAATGTTAATATAATTATATGTAAATAGGCATATATTTCACCTATTTCGTTCTTATTGGGCATTTAAAAATAACCTGCCACGCGGCGTCACTGTTTTTTGCGTCGCACGAAGTCTGTCAAATATACTTCTCTTATATTGACCGCCATTAATTCCCCCCCCCCCCTCCTCCCTTCTGATATCACCCATAACTACCTGTGTAAACATCCGGCTATCAAAGGTAAGCGATGACGATATGTCATTTCTAGAAAGTTCCATGTTAGTTGGGTACGAATATTGTAAATGGTACCATAATACGTTCAAAGTATAAACGTAACAATAAACAAATTGCTTGTTTTTTTTTTTAATATCATTTACAATGTGAATATGTATGATGCAATATATTTCTAGGGCTTAATGCTAGAATTGCTTATATCAAGTATTTCGATTTTTTTTTAAATGTTTTTTTCTTATCCACAACATAAAGTACACCATTAATGTCTTGCTATTTTCTTGTCTATTATTTAAAAGAAGAAATATTTCAAAGTACTATTTGAGATCAGTCGAAATGGCCAATATCTAGTATGGGCACTTCTAGCATTGGATAAGAGATTTCTACTATTATAATATTCACATTTTTCTTCCACTAATTTAAACGGATTTTTTTTGAGAAAATAAAAATATATAAAGGATTAATTTAAAATTATTATTTTCATTGCTTAAAACAAAAACGTTCAATTAACTTTCCATGATTTCTAGTATTTTCTTATTAATTATCAAACTCACTTAGCAATCGCACACTTTAAAAAAACAATCAGTTTAATCTTTTGTATAATTGATTATTGTGTCTCCTTTTTTCATTATTCGCTTCTTTCAATACTTACATAATACGTACATTCAGAAGATAAGATGCGCCATAATTTTAAACCTTTCACTTCTACGATGTCTTTAAAAATTTGTAATCCGAGTGAGAAATTGATTGCGAAGAACCATTATAGTTATTTTAGATTAAAAAAACACTATGCTATTAAAAAGACTTACATTCAAATTCACCACGCGTCTTAATTAGAAAAAAATAGACACAAAAACAGAAAATCACTGTGTTTAGCATATCTCCTTCATGTTGGGAACGAAAATGTATCGTTATTTAATAGAAATGGGATTAAATTTAATTACATATAAACTGGCCTTGTCCAACCTGTGGCCCGGGACGGCTATAAATGCGGCTCAATAAAAAATCATAAGTTTGCAAACTTGTTGAGATTGCGGTTGTTAAACGTGCCCAACATTTACCCTTCTCGCCCTTGCACTTGGTCTTAATCGGGTATATCTTGGAGTACTGATCGAGAAGCCATCTACTACTTAACGAGAATGTCCAGGGAGTAAATATAAATTGCTCAAGACTTAGGTTACCACGCACTCAAATTTTAAGTAAATAAAATTAAAATAGACAAGTATATAAAGAGCGTTTAATTAGTCAATTTTGTAAAGAAATTATAGTGGAATATATTTTATTTTATAAAAATAATATATATTTTATTAAGTTATCGTCAGCGTTTCTTGAGTCAGACTATAATCGTGCGACTTATAGAGGGTAGATCCGACGTCGAAAAATCTATTTTTACATTTTTAAGGGCATCAGGGTGGAAATACAAAACCGTATTCGTTCGTGCTCGACAAATGCTCGTATTTTCATACATCCACGCTTTTATTATGTTAGGTAAGGTTTGCATGTGAGGTGAAGTTTGCATGTTTATTGTGCCGACATGCCATTTTCAAATGCGGTTTATTATTGGAACATTGAAAGTTGAGGTGTTCTAGTGGCGTTATTTGTGGATCGATATCCATTAAGGAGTATCATATTCTATTGACCGAGTGATTGACTTGGTCGTCGGATTGGCAAACGCGCACGCGACACCGAACGTTGTAAGCTTAAAATCTCGTAGTTTAACTCATTAATACAGGTGGAATCCTATTATAATATACTGCATATAGAAAATATATATATGATCTTGGACTCAGTGTGAATTCTTGATGAGACAGCAAAATTGAACGATATATTAGAAATTTCGTTACTTTCGTATTCGTTGTAAAAAGATTTAATCTGTATGTGATCGTCGTCAGCGGGAAAGCACCTCCCATGTATCAAAAACGTAATTGTTCAGAAGAAGCTAAATACTGATCTGATGAGAGATAACGTCAAAAATAAGCTTTGTGTAAAGGATGTATGTTCACAAATTAAAGCCTTAAAAATTGAAGCAAAGCTTAGTTCAAAGCTGCTATGTAGATGTGGTATATGTAGAATGTAAAATATTTCAAAATTACATTTTGTATATGACCACATGGGAGATGCAAAGAAATATTTTAAATTAAAAAATAGTTTTTTTTATCACATGAAAAGTTTCTTTCAATCATTAGTTGGCACAATGCAATAAAATATTCAACCAATTTTCGTAAAATCTACCACATAGGATTATTATAGTGAGAATAGGAATGATGGATACTCTAGTCACTAGAGTTTAGTGAATGTCAAAATAGTTATTCGGAAGCTGCTCTTTGGATATTTCTGGCACTTTGTAGAGCACCCCACGTTCGTTGTACCATGGTACACCTCTGCAAAACGGGTGTGAAAACGTGGTGGGTGGTAGAAGGGAAAGCATAAAGAAATCAGGACTAATCGTAGTGAGAGACAGTCGAAGAAGTCTTACTATTGTGGAGATTCGCAATAACTGTATAATAAAATAAATTATGTACGACTGGGTGGCCAATGGGTTGACCGATTAATAATAAAAGTAAAGGTAATATTTTTTAAATTACGGTCCCCGATAACAGGGAAGTGCTAATCGTTTTGATGATTCTTTCGAATACTCGGTCTTAAAATAAGTACAAAGTAGGACAACAAATCAGGCGGAAGTGGAGATTATTTTTAGGTTTCACCCTGTCCTGAGATAGTTAATTTTACTTTCTACTATGTCCGAAAGTACAAATTTCTACCTTCGTACATTCGTCTAGATTTTTTTGTTCGTAGTTTTTACTTTCGGACGTAGTAGGACAAGAAAAAAACAAACACGAATTTTCCCGAATTCCATTTTGCAAACCCTATTTATCAACAGCATGCGTTAATACCAGAAATTCGAAGGCCGGGAACGGTTTTCAATAAACTTTTTCAATAATCCAAAGATGATTTTCCAATATTGCTTTGTGGCGTTTCCCCCTGCGGGATGTTTACTGAAATGGAGGTAAATATAAGTGTATTTATTATCGGTAGGAAATTCCTAAATCGATAGGAAACAAAATTCGCACTGTGGAAAGTCAGCGAAAACGGAAGACGTTTATAAATAGACCGACGCGAAGTGGCGCGTGTACGGATTGAGCATAGCTCTGTAATGTTATTAAAAACAAAAATTGTTTTCCTCTAAATGTACAGGAATAGCCTCGATTGGCAATATGGTGTTTTCCTTTGCTCACCGGATAAATCTTAAATTATAATGTAAAGTCGACTGCGACTCCTCTCGCTAACGTACTCGTATACAGTAGAGCCTCGATATAACGGACTAACGCGGATGAGGGAGGGGTCCATTAAATCTGAAAGTCCGTTACATACTAATCAATTTTCCGAACCGTTAAAGTTTCATTAAAAGAATCTAGTTCTGTTGGAACTTTTTGAGTATGCAGTTATTTTATAATCAACCATCTACAAGTTCCAAAAATGTTACAATATAATTATATAAAATATAATATAGATAGATTTAGTTATCTGGCGAATAGTTAATTCATGTTATTAGATCGTCTAGATCTGACGGTATCAATGATGAATCTATTTTTGAGCTTGTTTCTTCATTTTTGCTATCTTTACTTCCATTCTCATTTTCCATAACCATAACTTAATTTGTTGTATCACCTTCATCTACTTCTAACCACCATCAAACATTTTCTTCGGCTGCTTCTCCTCCAGTATTATTCTGTGTTGTCCTACAGAAGTCACTCACTTCTTAGCCATCAAATAAATCGTTTCAACCATTTTCCAATGCTTGTGCCTTCACTTCTTTACTGAAATTTTATCCATTATATCCGAAGTTCGTTATGTCGAGGCTCTATCGTATGACATTAATGATAGCTTTGAAAACCCAACTCGTAACAGTAATTTATGCCTGGATGACTAAATTATGAAACAGTTTATTATTTAATTCCATTCATTTCTTTGGTTTTTTCTTATCAAATCTTCAGAATTTTAATAATCGTAAGTTTATAGCATTCACAATATTACATACAAATTACAAAAGAGTTTAAATTAAATGCATAAAAAAATGTATACAAGAGAAAGCTAATATTATAAAAGTAACGGTTAGTATAAATACTAATTTTAAAGAAAACAGTTGGGAATGAAAAAATATAAAAATAGCTTAGGAAGTTAGAGAGAACATCATTCATCTGAACTCATTCCGTCTCAGTTATATCTTTCCTAATATCAGGAGGCATTTATTCGGAATATATTTTAAGTGCTTCCTCAGTCGTGGAAAATTTCAATATAATTTTTTAAAATGTTTTTAATTCTAAAACTAATTCCAACTTTTAGTATTATTTAATTGAAACATTTAATTAAGCCTTATCCGTTCGAGTGTGGAGGAATATACCCAGACGGTGACATCCAATATATCGATTCCTTGGGCATCCAGACTTATATATTTTTTATACAGCAACGGTATATGAACCCGCGACTTTCGGGTACCGAATTGTGTGCGGTATCTCTTGACAGTGTGACTATTCGTTATGTTTCATTATTCACCACGAAATGATGAATGTAATAATATTATTCGTTATAAATGCAATGTATACTAGTGACATTGATTAACCCTTTGTCAATTAATGTGACAATGCTCATAACGAAAAATGCTACCATTCTGTACTATTTTCGATAAAAAAGGATTTATTTATTTTACGTGATTTTTTTGGAAAAGCGTACGCACAAGTATCGTTATTATATTTAATATGAACTAACATTTTTATCGTTATTTAGAATTCAAATGGATGTACCATATAACAAGTTTAAGTTGTGTGATATGTACTCATTATTAGTATTTCTTTCCATTGAAATTAACGTGGCTTATAATTTTCTTAAGACTTAATTATATTTTATTCAAATTTTAATTTAATCTGAAACTTTCGTGCTAAATCAGCCATTCCCACTGTAGGCGAGTACACGCTGTGTGTTATTAATCTGTTCCTTAAATGATAAATGGTGAAAAAAAATTATTACATGTATACACTCAAATCACTTACACCTGTTCTAAGATAGTTCAATACATTTTGAATTTTAAGAAAAAATAGTACTCGACTGTGCATTCACTTAGCCCACTTCGCTTTTATCCTAATTTAATATGTATAGAATATTATAATGCATCTAATTTATTTTTTCCGAAAATGTCAATTGGCTCGCTTCAATTTTCAAGGGCTCATTTATATCTTGTCTATATGAAATATTCAAACGTAATTTTGTTCGTTTTAATACGATCATCGGGCTTATCGTGAAAAAACTGAACTCAAAAAATTACCATCGGTTTCATTGTATTCTGCCATATATTTAAAACTATTTATTCAATAGATGGTATAACTCTATTATATTATACAATACAAGCAATATCTGCTGATCATATAATAATAACAATGTAAGCCACAGTATCGTTTGCTATTTCTGCTTTTCCACGTTTTTTGTGATAGTTATATAAAATTTAAGATCATACATACACCATCCGTGTCTGCACTCAGCAGTACAGAAGAACCTTTATATAACGTTAATTACGAACATTCGACAATAAATGTGATATATTTTTTTCTTTTAGTACTAAACATAAATTTCAACTATGTTAAAGTAAACAAAATAAAATTAATAAGAATATGCAAAATGGTAGCTCGTCGAAACAAACTGTGACATGAAGTGTTGTTAAGAATTTGAATACAGTAAAATCTCGAGAGAATGGACTTTAAATATAACGGAGCAAATATCCCTAAAGAAGTCGACGTGGAAACATTGGAAAATGACTGAAAGAATTTGTCTGATTACCACGGTTCAGGCGTATAGATTTAGAAGTGTCATACGTTTCTGATCGCTTATTCAGAATAATTCCGGAGAAGAAGTAGTCAAAAAAATGTTTTGATATTCTAAGAAGAAGAAGAAAGTAACTCTTGGTATTACATCATCAGTGAAAGTAAAATAGCAGGTGGGGATGAAAAGAACATCAGAGTTGAAAAGTGTTTGCACTTGATTATTTTTTGGGCCTTGTTGCGTTTATTATACAGTAGGATAACTAACCTTTATATAAAAGACTTGGCTTTAACGTAGACCACCTCGTCCCCACAAGTTCGTTATATCTAGGTTATAGCCTAGCAGTATATACTTATTTTATTGCTAGTGAGGATAATATAAGATAACACGTTTTCTATAGATCGTTGGTACTTGAAGCGTTAAAATACCGACCGCGCTTCAAGTACTGAGCCGATTTAGATTCTGGTCTGGTCTATTTCTGTTGGAGCACAAAACGACTAACGTTTTATATATAGTGAACGATAAATATAGCTTCGCACATCTTGACGAGACAAAGTGAAACACGACGCAGGCGTATTGATACACAATCTCACTATTTAATTTTCATTAAACTCTCATTATCAATTTACGTAGTCGAGTGGATAATCTCACGCTTACGAATCGTTTGGTACATGATGTTGTGGATAATTGTACAGTCTAATGTGACGGTGATCGGTGATAGGCTCTCAATCAATGGTCGTGGAAAATGATTCTACAATTTTTTTCACATCGAGTCCTATATACCCTCTGCAAGCCTCGGAGCATTCACATAACAAATCGAAATACTTGCATATTTATAGTGAATTTGTAATATGGCGCCCTAATACTAAATAAATGTTTTCAATATCGATTACTAAGCTAAATAAAAGCTTTTAATTCATATATATATAATAGTAAATGATATTGTTTATTACGGAGATACGAATATTTAATACGAATGTATGTAAAACCCTTCAAATTAACGTTATGTATTGTATATACATAGTACAACCCTCTCCTAATGTGGGTCGTGTACATTTTTGCAATTGAAGCAATTTTGGTAGATTATCGTTTCGCGAAGATTGGTTTTTAAATAATCACTCCACAGATAATACATCCGTTGTCAAAGCCCACGTCATTTCGCGAAAACTTGACGTCAAAACGTAATTTTAAACATTTGTTCCAAAAATGTCGTTTTAGTCATTGTTTAAGTAATGAGATTGTTTGGGATGTTTTTGTTTACAGAGCAATATGATTGTAAGCAATGTGCCAATTAGCTACGTGACGCATTTTCTTTAAATAATTAATTGATAATAAATTAAATTTTGTTTTAATTTATAAACATTATCGCTGAGCACGGGGTACGTAGCCTGTTGCAAGCGAGACATTCAGATGTTTCGAACTGCATTACTACATCTAAATAATTCCATCAATTAATTCTACTTGTGATTTTTTATCATATCCGCTTTTGTATGGAGCGTATGGCTTTTCTTATCACCTCCTCCCAAGACTATTTTAGCATCTTAACTATGCTTTGTAAACATTAAACCCACAATCAGGACACGGTTCACCATGATACTCATCATTTAGATGGTCATTTCCCACTTGTTGAAAGAAAAGAGACGGTATTTATAACACTATTTTTATTATATTATACATAA
>JAGVSQ010007485.1:0-15285 GCA_022683975.1 Rhyacophila evoluta
TTAGGCCTGATAAGCACTGCGGCGTGATTTATTTACGGCTATGAAAGGGTTAAGAAAATATATATTTTCACTTTTTTTTTTGTAAGTATCTTCATAGTGTGGTATGACTTTAAACAAATATATAAATATAGATTGATAGAAACTAAATACACCTGGACCTCGTATAGCATGGTACATGTATAACACGGTTTCGATATAGCACGGCTGATGAATTGTGGGATATTCTTGTATAACACGGTTTTAGAAAAAAATATCATTTAAAAATTAGTTAATATGTCTGATTAAGACACCTTTATCATATTCTACTAGATATACTTTAAAAGCTTGCTGGAAAAATGGTGGCCGGAAGAAGTTACTGGAAAAAATGTCGATGGAAGATAAATACGAATAGACAAATTCAATAATATTTATCATAGTATTGGTGGAGGAGGATTTGATTACCAGAATATTTGAAATATCGAAGATATATTAAAATTCCGTGCTTTTAACGAAGAAAAAACTATTATTTGACTAATTGAAATGGTATATGAACCTATTATAATACTCAGAAAGCAGTTACAGAGAAGCAGCTACGTGTTCCACATTAAAAACAATAAATGAAGTTTTGGGCTTAGCTGATGAGTTTAGAACATTATTTTAGAGAAAATTATCTCATAATGGAAAAAAAGTTTGATGTTCAAGAGGGAAATACACGGGTATTTTAAATATATACCTAAACGTTTATTTTTATAGTATTTATTGTAAAATATAAAGGATATGATTGATATTTTTTTTGGAACGTACACTCTAACTTTTTTTGAACTTCAAGCCTCGTATAACACGGTTTTGTACTACACGACGTTTTTCTGGAACCATGTAACCGTATTGTATGAGAACTTTTTTCATACTGTTTCAATTATTTTATCTAGTATTTGAAATCGAGAATTCAAGAATATTTGCATGTTTATATATTTAAAATCATAATCACTTTGAAGCGTGTAAAGTATAATATTTTATCGATGTATATATTATAAATATGTAATGATTTTTATGTGGAAAATTAACTTAAGCCCCGACCTATCACAATATGTGATATACACAACATATGGTAAAACAGCTTTGGTGTATTTACACGCTGCTGTGTGAAACCGGATATTGTAAATAATTATAATAATTTATATGAATGGATTATTACTAAGTTCAAAAATAATTAAGTCAAGCTTAAAGCTAATGCCAGTTAAATACTATGAAACGATAATACAATTAAAGTTTATTTTAATCACGTTGATCTTCACAAAACGTGAAAAATTATCTTCATAGCCCTTTTCACAAGGATATGATATATGTTAAATTTACTCCTAAATCATTGAATTTTAAAAATTCTTTTGCATATGCTTGATTTTAACATACAAGCGTGGTTATAAATCGTCAACTGAATCAAAACAATGTGGGGGAATGGTAATAATATAAGAGATAATATATATTACATTTATGAAAATTTACAATCATTGTAGCTTAGTGAATTTTGAATCATTCGTAAAGAAGCTATGTAAATATTTTTTAATATTTGAAGACTAAAACATACTTTGTAAATAGACTGTATATAACAGGAAGAAAGGGAAAGAAAAAAAACGATATGCTACGATATGTACAGACGAACGAATAAATTTAATAGTTTTCTCCATTCTCTTTTTGGCACCAATTCCCTTTGATATCGAATACCGGATCATTATTTGCATAGTTAGGCGGAGATACTCCTTTCCTATCTACCAATTTGAATAACGACTTACGCCGTCATATAAAAATATAAAATAATAATACTTTTCGGGGAAAACTATTCTAACAGCCCTCGGAAAATATTTTTATTAAACGGTACCAAGGGAATTTATACTTTTAGTTGTTCAAAATTATGCCATATTCAATACTGCGAAATTATATTTACAATAGTTTTAACGTGATGTAAATGTATACTTTTTTATTTTAACTGTTATACATATTTGTACTTACAGAGTCTAGAAGTTTAGAACACTTGTGAATATACCATATTGAGTTGATGGTAAAAAAAATGGAAACGCATAACGCTTAATATCGATCGTTGGGAATCTATGCATTTCCACCGATTTTCGGATAAGTATCCTCTGAACATTAAATTTCCGTCAGTGATACTCCAAATAATAATCTTTTGTGTAACAGCACAGAATCCATATAAAAATAAAATTATACGACCTAACCTAACATTCAATATTATACTAATCTGCCTCAACATAACCTAACTAGGACCTAGGGCAAGCATGTGCGTGTGTATCTGATCACGTCGGTATATTGTTGTGTATTACAGCGTCGATCACTCATTTGAATGATATCTTTACATGTCATAGAAGAAGAGAGGAAGCGTTTATTGCAGCATACAATAACTTTGTGTATGAAAGATGTTTGCCCTAGAATGTCGTCTCTTCTGTTTTCGGCGATATTTTCTCATGTCTTGCACTTATTTTAAATTGTTTAATATAATACATAAAGTGCCTACCAATCCAGGGAATGCAGATTCAGTTCGCCATCTGTCAGATTTAAAAAAAAATGCAGAACTGGATGGTCATTGGGTTGAGCTATTGTCTGACAAACAATTGTCATGAAAATAATCTGCCAAGACATCTTCACATTGCGATCAGCCATATACTACAATTTCAGAGTGGATGTCTTCACACTGTGTAGTTCCATATCCTCCACTTTGGGAGCGAACAATAATAATTGATTTAGCAGATTCTGTGTGTTTAATTTAAAGCATACATTTTTAACTGAATTCTTGGGGTCCAGCACGGTGGCTTTTGACATAGACATGGCATTTGATAGGATGAGAGTTATTAATATTAATTTAAAACACCGATTTTCAATATTACTCAGTATTGTCAGGAGAAAAGTAGGTTGAAATATAACGGATATCGAAATGAACGAATGTCTTCTTTCGTCCTTTCGTATTTACTATAAATTGTCGCATATCTATGGAGGAGAAATTACTATTCAAATAGGAGAGCAAGGGATAACTTTCTAGAAAAGTTTAGCGTAGAAAAATCCAGAACAATCCGAAGAGCTTCTTGTGCCAAACTAATAATGTGTAGGTAAGCGTGTACATACATGCATTATGCCCGATCGGTTCGATCGCTCCAGGAAGAAGACGGAAACTTAAAAACGCGACATCTATCGCAATGGCTTCAATTCACGAAGTTGCAAGTGAGTTTTAGTTTTAAATTCTAAAAAAAGATTTACTTTAGATTAAATTATAGCAAAACGCAAGCTTATTATCAGTCTGATAGAATGTCAATTTAATAATTTTAGCACAAGGCCGCGGGCACGATAGATATCACGGTGACAGAGCGACGGCGACAAAACTACGAAAACAGAGATGCAAAATAGCTATAAATATGTGAGTGAGCAAGTGACTGAGTTGTTGTGATTAGCGGGCTGCCGAACTTGCTCACTCACTTATTTATAACTATTTTGCATCTCTGTTACGGTCGCTTTGACTCGATCGTTCTGCTATCCTCCCCGCGGCCTAAGCCGAACAGTAAGTGTCCATATACCAGTATTTTAAGAAAAAGGACGTAACCCACACAGAACGCGCAAAACGTATATTTTATAATTTTTGGTTGAGGACAAATTCTTTAATAGACACAACCTTGAAATACCCGAGGATTACAACTAGTGTTTGATTTACCCAATTTCATATGTATTATAAACGTTATTTAAGAAAAACCAATAATATTAATATGATGAAACTCATTTTTCCTGGTCTTAAATTTCATAGACCATCCTTTTTTCAAACGTATATGACTGTAGACTTGTTATAATTAATTACCATGCCCACTCTAAAAGTGTGACACATGGCGTGAAGAAATCCATAGACGTGGAGACGATAATTGGCTGTCAGACGTTGATTAACCAATTAGGCACCCAGTACTGCATCTTTGAATATTCATAATTCAGGAATCGAACCCGCAATCTCTGGTTCCGAAGCGCGCACGCTAAGAGACCATGTAAGCCACGTAACTATGAATTTAGTCAAGAGTAAGAGTTTTTGTAAGGTTAAATGAAATGAGATATTTTTGTCTCTTCTTCTTTTTTTGTATCAAGATGTTAACTTAGTGTTTGTTCTTTGTGGCTGAACTTCAGTAAAATGGTTTTTTGAATAACTTAATTTCAACTTGTTTCGTAAAATTTTCTGAACATCAAACGAAAAAGAGTTTTAATGGATGTATCGCTGTGATTCCAAGGTCCTCCCGATACGTCTCGCGGCTGCGGGTAAAATTGAAAGATATAACCCTCTCAAAGGGTGAACGGTGAATGCCTCTCCCGTAAGTTGCCTCTCCGCTAAGATATTTCGGCTCTCGAGTGTTGCGGCTCCCCTGGGGCACGGGGGCCGTACCCCCACACCCACACGCAGGGGGGCGGGCGACATCTGCGAGACGCGCCGATAAAACTGCGCGGGATGTGTTATTTGAAATGTATCACGTCACACGTTCGTGGAAGAATCGGTTAATAATTTGCGGGAATCCGGAAACAAAAAAAAATTCAAACTTCGAATTGAATAAATTGAATTTCGAATGGGAATATTTACGTTGTTTTGTAAACCGTGGTACAGTTTACTGATTTCAACGAATTCCATCGCGCATTGGGGAGAGCTGTATGATATATACAATAATATCATTATTATAAAAAAATAGTCGAAACCGAATTACTTGATTATAATCAAATACAGGAGCATATTCAAGACAGTTCCAAACCAAATGATATTTTTTTGTTTGATGCGTTTGAGATTTCATGAAGTATTTTGGCGGAGCTACTATAATGTAAGGAAGACATCTTGGTACTTGACAAATACCATTAAAAACTGAAAGTAAAAGTGTTAACTGAGCGCTGAAATCAAATGATCACATTGAATATTGGAGGTATGTTCGTTTCAGTTTACGAGTAATTTGAAGATTAAAAAACAAACTAGGCAGTTAGTTCCCTGGTATATTACAAACGATGCAGTAATGCTGAATTGGTTGAAATTGCTTCCAAAGCTTTATCCTGGTTCACTATGTCAATGTCGTGAAAGATTATTGAGTACCATTCATAAGAATGATGTATTCAGCGAAGTTAAACGATGGTAGTATGACATGAGAGATGAATACTGACATGACTCAACTGCTTGGTGTAACCCTATTGAGAAGTACTAAGTATTTTAAATACTAATATTGTATTTATATTTTTTTGAATAACCACTTTTATGTTGTTTTATTTCGTGAAATCGAAAAAGACACTTAGACGGCTTAATATGCAAACCAGATAACTCCATTTTTTCAGCTTTAATTTTTTTATCGCACACAAAACGCACAAAATTCATACAAAAATAAAATACGTAAAATCACCAGCAGATACCAGACAGGTTCATGCAGTAACATACAAATTCGCAAAAGTTTTTTTGAACCTAACCTAACATTTGACACAAATGTAGTTGATAAGTTTGAGAGTAAGTCACTAATTTGTTAGAATTTTGGTCATTGAAAAATGTGATTTATATTCATTTGTATGAAAAAGTCTTCTTTTACTACATTATATTAATAATAGATGTCAAAATTTATTTAAATTATGAGTATTTGTATAATGTGTATTTTTAATATCGTTACATAGCTTGCAAGGACATTGTAAAAAAATCACAGATACTATAGTTGGGAACATAAAAGAATGTTTTTAGGCGACATTTTCTGAAATCACACACATCCACGAATTCTCGCACATTATATCCACATATTTAACATCCCCCTTCTGGCGGTGGGCTAAACTAAACCAAAGCAGAAAAAAAATAATAATAGCGACGAAATTGCTTTTATTACAGCTTTAGAGATACGAGGGATATCCACAGGCGATGATACCGCGGAATACATTTTCCGCGACTATTGTGCCAATTTGAAGACGGGGAAATTTCACTCAGTCTTTTGGGCCGCGCTGGTGGGATGGGTGTATTAGGTGGTGCGGGATTCATGGTGTTATCGCGGAAATTTGTAAGAAAACAATTTATCACCGATGAAAATGTGGACCCGATTACACTATTGAATACACATTAATAATAATTGAATAAAAAAGCGAAAATATTATGTTACTCTGGAAATTATAATATGTTAACTGAGGGGTGTATTTCCAAGATTGGGGAGAAGATTTTGAACAAGTATTTTTCGGATAAAATAACCATATAGCTTGTAATTAAGCAAGAAAATTCGATATTAAAAACAAAAATAATCATTGAAAAAATGCTATATAGTTTTTTTATACAAAAATTGCTTGTTCAAAATGTTCGAATTTAAATTTTGGCACAGTGGAATAAGTTAACTTAAGAAATTACCCCTCAATTGTAAGTTTTATCGGCTGTTATCATTCCATAAGCAACATGGTAAAATTGAGTTAACTATTCATAGTTTGACTATCTATTTTTTTATACACACGAAGTTGGCTATATCCGTTTAAATCTCTATGGCCCAATTTTATTATTAAGTCATTGTTTCTTTGAAATAGAGTTAATTGTAGATCATTTAAATCATCGTATGAAGACTCGCTATATTTATTTAACAAATTAATTAACTTCTTGGTTACCAAAATTCGATTTATTGGGTTTTCTACACTGCTGAGAATCGGAAAATTTTATGAATAAGATACCACAGTTGGAAAAAGTATGGGATATGTTTTAGTGAGCTGTAGTGTATTTAGGGGGTGTATATATATATATTCCACTGGTGCAAATTTAAATAAGAGCATTATTTGTATAAAAAAACCATACATTATGTTTTCAATATTTTCGAAATTATTTTTTCTACTAGTTTACGTGCTTAGTTCTTATACGTATTTAGTTCTTATAAACAAAAAATACTTGTTCAAAATCTTCTTTTTTTTTGCATGTTGGAATAAGTTCACTTTATCCCTCGTTCATTGCATGCGATTTGTAATTCAGTGAAACTTTACAAAAAAAAATCTAATGCAATTTTTTAAATTGACGATTCTTTAAATTAAAATTAGTTGATATAAAAATTGTATATACTTATAATATTAAAATTATGTATGCGTAAATTTAACGAATTTTACAAACAATATTTTCTACTGTAAATTCTAAAATTATATTAAAATAATAGGGTCTGTATTACAAGTTCCACATTTTTTTATATTTCACATGTTTTGATGTTTGAGTAGGATGGAAATATCCACATCGAAAAAACAAATCTTCACATTTTTCCTTAAAATTCATCGAACAGTGTAGACCGCTATGATTTTATTCACATGTTCTAGATCATCTCGACATTAACATAGGTTAGGTTAGTCTTATTAATTGTATTGTAACAATTTTTGCTATAACAGTTTCTTGGTGTATTTTTAGATACAGGGTTATGGATCTAGGTTTAATATACTGGAGGTTTTTCGTTCTAGAGTTAAGTTTGTTTATTTATCGAATTTTGTGAGTTATTGTATTATTACACGACGGCGACAGCTTTATGTGAGAATATTAATAAACTAATCATACATTTTAGATTTTTTTTATATTATGAGAGACAAAATAAAATAGATTTGTATAATCAGACATATTGGAGACGTAAAATTCAAAAGAATTCGTATGAAGATAGTAAGTAAGGGATAGTTTTTTAAATTTTTTCGGTGAGAAATTTCTCGGTGACGAATCATTATTGCGAATTTCACATAGGAGGTGTCGCGAACAATGGTTTCAGTTCTCACACGTCTGTCTCCGTATAAAGGGGACGGTACTATTTGCATCTCAAAATAAAGAAGGCGAATGAAAAAGGCGAATGTGTCCCGGGAATCCAAGCCTTGAAATACAACCCCTTCAGCGGGGGCTGGGGACACCCCCCACACATCGCTTTCTTTGCGAGAAGAACCTTTATTAACACCGTCGCTTCTGGGGTCAAAGATTTTTAAACCCCGAATAAAGAAAAAACGAAAAATACTTATACAATATATTTCAATAAATATTTGGTATTGTGGTTTACCATGCCCGTTTCAAAAGCGAATTTTATAAATCTATGAAGTGTGAAGAAATCTAAAACAAAAATTAAGTATAAAACTCCACAATGTAAAGACTTATGTAGACAGATTTTTTCGTGAAGAAAGTATAAGAGAGTTGTCTGTAATTGCCCATTCGTTCCTGCACCATTATCAAAAAAAATCTCTCAGAAACTTTTCTTAGGATTCGAAACCGCAACCTAAGGAGTCGAAATTCAAGAGCTTAACTCTTTCTCACGAGTGGAACACATATCATGTTTTCAATATATTTTAAGCCATATACTGCGAATTAAATAACATTTGTTTTGACATATATATACTACTATTTATATGGCTTGGCCACATATTGCGAATGCCTCAAGAAAGTCTGAACCAGACCTGCTTATTCTTTAAGCCGACCGGTCGTCGGCATCCCAGAAGGCCGCTAAATACTATCTATAGAATGTATTTGGCAGAGTTACGGGATGCAGGTATGACCTGGGAGGACGCATGAATACTGGCGGGCGACAGGGATTTTTGGAGCCGGCACGTGGTGTCCATATGCTCCACTTAAGGAGCGAACATGGAAAGGGAAGAAGATTTTATATATAGGACGTTCAACATAACATACCCTAACTGAACATAATTTAATGGAATAAATGCATGTATATCAAGATTATCGAAGGCTTCATCAGAATATACATTAATTATCAAAGTTTGCGTATCCAAATCATGTTAAAATGGTAGCTTGGGTGGATTGTAAGAGTACGCATGTTATACCTTGCAAAAGTTAAAATAATAATTTAAAACATTTAAATAAGGGTGCGAAATTTAAGCTGGTTTGAACGTGTTAAAAGTTTTCTTTGGGTGGGTGAGTATGTGTTATTAAAAAACCCAAGAATGTGAGTGTCGTGTGGTACTGTGAGATGGAATTACATGTATCCCTTTTCTTGCAATAAAGGACATTTTATTTTTAAGGATTTTATTTAAAAGGGTTTAGGAGGATTTATATTAAAAGCATTGCTCTAAATCCGAATAAAAAAAAAACAATGAAAAATTGGTTGCGTAAGTGTGAATAACTATTTCAGTAATAAGATGAATCTTATAGACGAATAAAGAAAATTTGCCTTTTATTGGAGAGAATAGAAGAATTCAATTTGTGTTTTAGTGAAATGTCGTAGAAAGACTTTAAATATTTAAATTAGGTTGCTTATCATTGCCTTTGTTAAAGACGAGAATTTCGATTATATTTGCGTTGTTTGATATCTTTGATTGAGAAAAAGTAAGTAACTCAATGTACAACAACGTTTCAGTAGTGTTTTTGAACTTTGTAAATTTTTGTTAAATCATTAAGCAAACAAAATCAATGATATATTTAAAGAAAATCATTGTATTCCAATTAAATTATTGCACCTATTTTCTAAAACATTGTTAAATTAAGATCTAAGCCTGTGGCTGAGACGTTCGAGTGAGTGCTTCAGAACTGGAGGTTGTTGGTACGAATCCTACAGCTGTGAAGTATTAATCGGGCGTAAATTCAGCAAACGGTGCCTATTAGGTTACAAAAATGTTCGACAAACATTCTCGTGAAGATACTATTTATGCGTCTAGAGATTCATATATAATCATTACACTGTTGAGATTCATATACATCACGTTCGGAGCGGCTTGTTGTCTGGGATTTATATGGTACGTTTCTCCTCAGTAGCGTAGAGGTTAGCATCTACGTCTGTCAATCGGATGCAGGTTCGATTCTCTCATCTGTTAGTTCTTAAAAAATCTAAAAATGCAGGACTGTAGAGTTGAGAAATTGCTTGATTTTCTTGCGAAAAGTAATCTGCCAAAACATGTTGTTTACATTGCGGAGATTCATATAGTCCACTTTCGTAGTGGATATCTTTACATTTGTAGATCCATATGCTCATCTTTCGGAGGTACATGGTATAAAATAATGCTACGTTCGAAAAACAACCATTGTCTAAGATACGCTTAGTTATTGAATAGAATATGGATGTCATGAATATGGACCTCTTTCGGGCCAATAATATTTTTGTGAAAGTAATTGATTAAATATTCATCAATAGATGATAGCTGTGCCGTGTTTAATACTTCTGGATTTCTCAAGGATAATGAATATGACACCAAGCAAATCTCAAACACCGAAATTATCACCAGGGCCCAGAATGACTCCAATTATCCAATGTTATCGTCTCACAGTGGCGTGTGGAGAGGAGAGATGGATCCATATATTATATAAATTAATCAATTAAAGTTTTATTATTCGTTCGGCCGTCGTGTAGCGAGAAGCCGACGATTAACGGATATAACTAGTTAACCGAATTAAACGTTTAGTTTAACGAACGTACGGAGCATAGTGGCTGTGATTGTGGCCATTCCTGGCTATGATGCCCTAATCAAAATAATTGACAACGCCACTGGTTTAATAGCCTAGCGATAATTATTATGTTTTTGCTTATATTACAGTGTATTCTTGATTCACTGGAATTAATTAATAAACGGTTCTATGGGTAAATCGATAGTGCAGTCTATTTAAATACTGTTCTTTCGAAGATACAGAAAAATATTTTTACAACTACATCTGTAAATATAATCAGGCATGTATATATATATAATCACGCATGGTATTATGTATAAAAAAAAGAATACGTATATTAATAAATTAAATACCTATATATGTGGAATTCTGTATATTATATATAGAGAAATTATTGCTTAGCATACGAGTACTTCTAAATTGTTTATATCGATGCCACTAAGTTGATAACACGTATAATACATTTTTTTAATTTTTCAGCAGGACAAAAAAATCTTATAAAAAATAAGTATTGGGACATTCAAAACTTTGGAGTTAAATTATGTTTGTTTTTATTACAAAACAGATGTATTCTATTTTCATTAATTTTCCAACACTTTTTTTACACAAATGTATGATACGTGTTGTCAATTTTTAGACATCGATATCTTAGAGCATTTTTTTCTACCATTGTATTATTTTATTTATTTTTTGAATGCTAACATTTCATATCGAATTAATTACGTCATCCAAAATTCATTTATTTGTAAGGAAATGAAAACTATCGATAATAATGATATTTTAGTGTAAAGAACTATTCATGTTCGTTTGACCACCTTTCGGACCCATCAGCTTTTACATTTTGATTTCTATAAGATATATTTATTCCGATTTACAAAAAAAACTGTTTGATATTTAAGCAATACGGTTTATTCTCGCTTCAATATGACTTTTGTAGAATTTAAGATAAAAGGAATTTCGTATTATCTAAATTAGTATGGATATAGAGATCATGAGAGCTTTGCGTAGTTTGATTTGATCTATTTTATTTTTATTATGGCAATTTAAACACTCAAAAATAAAATAAACATCTGTTGAGCCAATATTAAGCAATCAAGCTTCGGCCATTGTTATTATTTATGCATTGAAAATTGCCACGGAACTAAGCAATGGTAACAAATATTGAAAGTAATTTGATAATATAACAGTTGAGAGCTTATTATTAGACTCATTGTAAGAAAATTAATAATTTAAAGACTTATTTAATATTTATTCAAAGTTATTTAACCCATAGTTTGAGAATAAGCGTTCCATAATCGGGTGTCAGTGGCGGCGCAGTGTCTTTCGCCATTGCAATGGACCGCCATCATAATATAACGATTACACACACTCCAATTAGGAGCAATTTGTGCATTATACATACATAATATTATTGTTATTATTAGTGTGGTGGACACGACAATTGACCGTCCCCACCAAGGGCGGCTTGTCGCTATATATGTACTCAATATATCTAAGGATAACTAGTATAATAACTAATATTTATTTAGTTTAAAGAATATCAAATTTAGGTATATATTCGTCAACCGTACAGTATATAATACCAGTGACTTGTAGATTAGAGAAATGGTAAATCGAGCCACTATTTAAGTAGCAAAAATTCATTTTACAATTGTGAATAAATTTATTGTAAATTAATTATTTTTACACAACAAGGAAATGGAAAGACCGGTGTTGCAAGTGATAACCTATATGACGACATTTATTTAAAATTTAACATTTGGTTGCTACGATGTGTTTAAAAATCTCATAATTTAAGAGAAACTTCATTCCATTTATAATTATGTTTGACAAAACATATGTATTATTTTTCGACATACTAAACTAGGGACCTTTCTTATCCATTGTACATGACAATTTCATGTTTACGCGCGAAAGTCTAGACGCAAAATTACTAAATGATCATTTTTGGCGTTCGTTGCTGTTATTACGAACAACAATATATCGTTGTATAGCAGTCGGGAGGTTAAATTAAAACATAATTCAAAACATATCAAAGTGAAGAACTAACCTCCCAGTAGTCAAGTCTATGAGGCAATGGTGATCTTTGACGAAATTGCCTCGGTTAATTGATAATTTCCACCCGAGTGAGACTGTGTAAGAAAGATATTGTTGTATACATAATTAGAATATCAAATAAAATGGGGAATAATACATCGACGTTATCGTCAATATTGCAGGAACACGTATTTTGGTTTTTTGGTTTAAGCCACTTTGTAAAGTATAGTTTTATTTTTTGCAATCTATTGTATGACCATCACATTTTTATATTAACACATAATTTGTCTCATAAACATATGCACAAATGCGACAATGTACCAATAATATAAGAGATAGTAAAAAATAAAACTATACTATAGAAAGTGATTTAAGCGAAAAAATTGAGATACATGTTTCTGAAATATTGGCGACGATATATATAAACAACATATTTCAAATATAAAATATATGTAGGCTTTTGAACTAACTTTTTTATTGTTAGTTGGAAAACTGTGAAAATTCACTATTGTTTTTGTCTTAATTGGCCCATTATCATATCCAATCAACATAGAGATAATGTTTCCTCTACTTGGTAGTAATGCATGTCTATATATATTTAAATAGCTAACACTAACAAACACGTAAGCTTACAATTTGTAATGTTCTTAGAATGTACCGTAAAATAAATGTTCAAAACATTTAAAAATAAAATAGAATTGTTTTAAATTGAGTGAGGGAAAATGTTGAAATCAAAGCAGAATTTAAGTGCCCTCGTTCATTGGCAGATATCTCGGAGTTCTCTTAATTAAGATTAATTTATATTTAACCGCTCTATAGCAATCAGTACTTAAAACTAAATTGCCATACACTTGCGAGGGGTTGGGAACATTGGGGGACGGTCCATATAAATTGTGATAAATACACAATATTTGTAATGCAGATGAGGCTTTTTTGCGATATATACGTTCTATGGAAAACCACATAAAATAGATTTCACCAAAAATCTTACGCCGAAACATTGAACTAAATTTTCATGGTTAAAAACCGTATAAAATTAAAGTAAAGAATCACAGTATTATAAAACGCGTAGAAGAGTTGATACAAATTTAGGAATGTCTAAAAAAATCGTACGCGTTTAGCAATCCGAGGAATGCCGGTTCGAATTTCCATTAGTCGGATTTAAAAAAATCTAAAAATGGATGCCTATTGAGTTAAGCAATTGTGTCACAAACAATTCTGGTGAAAAATAATCTGTCAAGACGTCTTCACATTGCGCAGATCAGTATACTCCACTTTCGAAGTGGATATCTTCACAGTGTGTAGATTTATATGCTCCACTTTGAGGGCGAATAAAAAAAATAGAGAGATGACATTTAGGGCAAATATCTTCGATACACTAAGCATTTTATTTTGGCACTCAAAATTCTCCCTCTCTTTCCCTCTGACACGTAACGATATCCTTCAAATGAATGATTTACGCTGCCATTATACACTTTTCAACGTCATCTGATATAAGCACGCACTAGATTTTGATGTTAGACAGATTATTTTTCACGAAAATCGTTCGTCAGACAATTGCTCAACCAAATAAGCATCCAGTCCTACATTTTTAGATTTTTTAAATCTGACAAATGGGGAATCGAACCCGCATACCCTGGATTGCTAGGCACGCACGCTACCAACTACGCTACCGAGGAGACATTTCTCTATATCCGCCGGTATTTTTTCATTACTTGATTTTGTGGCCAATTTAGCAGACTTTGCAAAATTTTGAATTTCAAATATATTTATTTTTACTGAAAATTTGGGGGCGAACATAAATTTTGGGATAGTACGGTGAAATTTAATACAAATTAATTATGTCTGCTGATATTGATCGATAAAGATGATGATAAAGATTTTGGGGTCCGTATATTTGGCGAAATAAAATAAAATATAATTACTGGTCACTCACTATTCTTCACCGGGTGGTGTTAATTCTTTACGTGTGAACTAAATTTGAAGTCTGTATGTTTGTATGCTTTAAGAATTTTGAGTATTTTTCTGCAGGACTGTTGCATATCTCTGGTTCAAGACGGTATATGCGGTTTCAATTAGCCCCGTCGCTCATTGGCCGCATTTAGAGCGACATCGGGCCATGTCGGGAGATAACGTGATCATCGGCCGGATCGCCTCTCTCATTGTATAATTGTGGTAATTGACAATCGTTGGACAAGAGTGACGCTGAGCAAGTGTGATTTATTCATTTAGCCGAGGATTATGGCTACACTGATTACCCATTTCCGGTTATCTTCTTCTTTCAATGTAGTGTCCTTCTAATCTACAGTGTGTACGAATGACTATTGATAGACCGACCGAGCGGAACCCGCATTTTCAATTATTATTTAAATGTCAAGTGTTTAGTGAATTATGTCGCATTAGACCGTTGTGCGACGCCTAAATAAACGAACAGATTTATCCTATCGGTCCACGAATACAACCAAATTGTGGAGAGGATTCAGAATAAATATCTGAGACTAAAACAACTAAATGTAAACAATCTTTTTGCAAGATATTACATGCGTACAATCCATCCAAGCTACTATTTTGACATGATTTTTCTACACTAACTTTTATTATTGAAGTACATTCATACATACATACTTTCGATAATCTTGATATTCATGTATATATTCCATTAAAATAACGTCAGCCGAGATGAATTTCTTACATATAATTACACTATAATTACTATAAACCAAATTTTATTGGCTCATATTTTAAAATATCGATCATGATACAATATTACCTCATATAACATACAGCACAAATTTGTATATTATGTTTAGTTTAGGTATGTTATGTTGAATGTCCTATATATAAATTCTTCTTCTTCTGTCATGTTCGCTCCCTAAGTGGAGCATATGGACACCACGTGCCGCCTCCAAGAATCT